>JAQJVL010000201.1:573236-656678 GCA_035578905.1 Stictocephala bisonia
ATCCGACGGATGCTGTGAACTATAAGCTTATCAAAGACCGTTTTGTGACATATGATAATACAGAAATTAATGCAAAAATCATACAATTAGCAATGTGTCAGATCCAAAAAAAGCTAGAGACGCTGCAAATAAATTGTATGTAGACTAATGTGTCCACCCACTACTGAAACTTATTGGAATTTTAAAAACAAGCGATTAGTTAATGTCAGTGATCCAATAAACATGTACGATGTTATCAATTTAAAGTACTTCTTCAGTAAAACACTTAGGTCCGATCCGACTGCGTGGGACTTTGTGAATAAAAGACTAACGAATGTGGCCGACCCTACTCATATGCAAGATGGTGTTACGCTTAACTATTTGGTTAGATCACTTGGTAATATTTTATATGAACTATACAGATTATTGGCTCCAAGTGACGACCCAATCAGAACATTAAAGAAAGAAGACTGGGTAAACATGACAATTGTAGAACCATTTTTCATAGATCCAAAAACAAAAATTGCTAGAAATAACTAAACTGTAATAGTTGGTGAAAATAAAATTATACAGTAAAAATAAAATGGAATATTATTTTATTTATATCTCAATCTACAATACTTTTACCAGTTAATCTAACAGACTTCTCATCTAGTTCCTTTAATTCTTCAATTATAGAGTTTATTTCATTCTGGTGTTCAGTGTGACCAATGTCTTCTGAAGCATTCAAAATCCTCAGGCGGTCGATCAGTTCGTTGGGATCATCGTAATATATGAAGTTTGGTTTGGCATCAGTCAAAGACAATTCCACTCCCACTCACGGTTTGCTGCACCAAATCTGAATATGTGCTCCTTCCATTTTCTCGTGTAGCAATTAAAGACATGATGTTTTTGTACTTATTCCCCCTGTTAGACTTCACTTTCCCTCTAGGTGAATAATTTATCTTGTATCTCTTGTGAATGCTCATTGGTATCTCTGAGAATCATAGCGTAGCTATCGAGATCTTCTTTACTGTACACTTAAGGATTAGGTATATTCATAAATAAAAGTTCGTATAAACCACGTGTACCCCCATATCTTTTAACATTTATTATAAAATCATCTATATCAATTTCTAATGGCTTATCACTAATCATTCATTGATCGCCTTCGACTCTTATACCATAATTATGATCTACTTCTTTACCACCTTTAAGTAATTTTAAAAAGTACTCTTTCGCTAGTCTTCCCTTAAACTCACGTAGTAAGTATTCCCTTGCTAAATTTTTTCCTTGAGGTGTTTTCAACAGGTCTTTACCCGATACCACAGCCGGTGAAACGTATGTTTCTTCAACCATCATATCTTCTTCCTCATTTTGTGGACTTGAATCTGGCTCCATAATGTCATCATCATCAGCATTTTCACCATCTTGTTAATCCATATTGAAACCGGGTGGGATACAAAATATCGGAAAACCCACTTGAGCGATATTACGCATCACTGGACAGACAACTGAGGGCGATTGAAACGATCAGCGTGTCGATCGTAGATCAGGAAAATCGTCCAATTACGAATCCGTCTGCTAACAACATTGTGTATTTGGACTTGAAGAAAATAAAATAACAGCTTTATCCCGACAACGGGGTTTACACGAGTTGCTCCGCGCGCCACCTCGTGGTCGTCATCGTCTGAATTAGGCATGTGGTAACGTCACACATCCACTGTGCGTCAAACCAAATATTCCTCCCATCCACAAAAACAAAATAATATTTTTTCCCGCGCAACATCACATTCAAGATGGAAAAAAAATATTTAGGTTGGCAACACTATACACACAGACAAAAATATTTATGTTGGCAACACTGTACACCCAAAAAATATTTAGGTTGGCAACACTGTACACACAAAAATATTTAGGTTGGCAACACTGTGCGCCAAAAGTTCCCGTGCAAAAAACAACCTCCGATATATATATATATATATATACCTCTGACGTCACATCCAAGATGGCCATGCAAAAAAAACCTCTGACGTTACATCCAAGATGGCCGCGCCCCTGGCAAAGGAGGTCTTCTGCTCCATATCCCCCCCATTACTACTGGCAGCCACTTTCCCCCCCTTTCCACGCTGTCCATCCATCGGCCCCCAGGACAAAGAGATGGACATGCACGTTACCCAAACCCAGAAAGAGCCAGTTTATTTTCTGGCCCCCAGCATTGAACATTTTGAAGAACGTCAACCAGTGAAGTGTTGTCTACCTATGATGAAACATTTTGATTTTTTAAGAAATCATTTTAAAGCGAGATATATTTTTAGATTTTGTTGTTGTTGTTTAGTTTATATATATTTTTTCCTTGGGGTTATTTCTTTTAAAGAATGGGGTTCTCGGGTAATTCTTCACTTTGTTATTCCCATTAGGAGCCCCCCCCAGTTTAGCCTTCTGGATTTCGGCATAATTATTAATTTAATTATTTTTTTAGTTTGTTTTTTAATTTTTCCAAATTGGCCAAAAAAATTTCTTTTGTTCAATGCCCTGTAAGTTCTGCTGCGATTGAAAATTTAGATTTGTCTTAATATAATCTGTAGTTCTGTATTAATTTATTTGTAGTTATTGTTTTCTTGTTGTAGTTTATTCATTCATGTATTTTGTTATTTAATTATTCTTGTATGTGTTCATTGTTAGTATTTATTATTGTTTTATTTTTTAGAGATTTATACATATTTTTTATAAAATGTCTTGAGGCCTAAACTATTTTTGGTATATGTTTAGTTCACTACATATTTACTTTTGTTGATATTTGTTTATCTTATCTCTTTTTATTTACCTCTAGGCCATTTATTTAATTAATCTATATATATTTCTGGATTTATTTTATAAAGATTTTGATAACTTTTCGCAAACGGTCAACAGCCCGTTTGTTGGATAACACTTGGATAAAGTTTTGTCCGTAAATGTTTAATTTTTTCTGTCACCTAATATTTTTTAATACTTTTGAATTTAATGTTTTTTTTTATTTTCATGTAATAAACAATATTTTTGCCATTTAACTTATGTTTTTTTTTGTTCTGTGTCGTCCTCCTGAGTCCGGTGCCTTCACTTGATGGGTCCAGCTGTGTTTTGATTGTAGAGGGTGGGTTGCACTTGGTAATTTGTGAGGATAAGGTCCAAGATGTTCATATCTCTGTGGATATGGGAAAGGTTCAGATAGTCCATAAATTTTAACAGGGAATTTATCCTGGCTCTGTAATTAGAGCTACATCCAGCTAAAAATAAGCACCTCTCCCAGTTGGGCGAGCCAGTGGTCGAGTGGTCTAAGTCGTCAGGACATTGAGCTTGGGTTAGAGATAGTGCTGGTTCAAATCCGGCCTAGACTGGAACATTTATCAGTAATATTCACCTTTTACTGTACTGATTCGCCCCCTTACTCTGTCTGAATAAGTTCCTCGCACAGATCAATAGTCTATGAGGAATGGGCAGAGTAAGGTTAAGAAGAAGATGGGCCTCTCATTTAAATAAAAACAAAAGTTATAGCCGGAAGCATTAAAATATCCTAACATTACAATGTAGTGCCTCAAGAAATTGAGTTTTCCCAACAGCGCTTCTAGGTAAGTGTTTAGGATGGTAGGATGAACTGAGGGGGCAAAATTATTGCAAGAAAACAAAAAACTTGCTACCAGGTACACTCTTAAGGAAACATTCCAGATCAGGTCTCCTGAGATCAAGCTTTGCTACACAGCAAACAATACACCACCCCCTCTGGTGAAGTTGATGTCATACTTCCTGTCAGCTCTGTAAACAATGAAATTATGTTTTCTGGAATAAAGAGGCTGTAACATGGTTGGATGAAAGCCAAGTTGCTGTAAGAGCCACAATGCTGGAGCTGGTACCAGCAATGATGAACAAATCTCATTGCACATAGTTCGGAGTCCATGGACATTTTGATATATTACAGTGAAGTCTGTCATTGTGTACCTGTGTTTGAAGCTTGCTTCATTTGCTGAATGGACCTGAATATGTGGTTTTTGTGAATTACACCCCGAAATAGACACATTAAAAGACCACCAGGTCAAACTTCAGGTTTATTGATTTTTTCAAAAATTACACACCACTACAGAGATGTGAAAAGAATTATAACTATTAGCCCTGATTTTTAGCCTAGTCACAGCAACAGATGATATACAACAGATATAGATGATAAGCAACAGATATATACGTTAAGTCCTAACGATGTTAGAAACGTCAACTTTGGTAATACTAGGCTTAGTAAGAAAGAAAGCTTTTCTTTACTGATGGAAAAGGAGTCTTTCCCAGTGCCATTACTCATAACCATCTTGGAGGTTCTACGCCTCTTATTTGTTGTACACTGAGGTGATCTTTAGGTCTTTGATTCTGACGATCTTTCCTAACTACAGTGGACCATTAGGGAGGACCAGAGTCTAGTTGATGGTCCACTTATGACAGCTGTTTGGATTTTATGAAGAATGTGGTTTTTTATCAGCATAATGTTGCAAGATCATCTTAAATGGTGATAAGAACATGAAAGAACCAGCTATATAAGCAACTGTGGATTCACTTGTGATCACTAACATAGCAAGGACAATATATTGTCACAGTGGTTTTTTTTTTTTTTTTATGTTACTGGCAAAATATCACCATTGTGAGGTTTCCAGACACTAAACTTAACCAATAAAATATATCGGCGATTGGAGTTTAGAGGCTTAAATTTTAAATATAGTTATTTAAAAATAAACCTTATCTTGTCAGGTTATATGGACCTGTAGACTTGTGTCTACTTCATTAAACGAGTCAAGTATTGACATTAGTTCAGCTAGGGATTCAAAGCATGGATCTTGCTTGCTTCTGTTGTCCAAAGCCTTAGCTCATGTCAAGAGCAGTAAATGTGCATCGTTTTGAAAATTATTAAGGACAATAAGAGTATTATATCAAAAATAAACCAATACAGTAAATTCCATTGTTCCTTGTACAGTAAAGTTTTATGAGGTACCTTTCAAACACTTGTATTCAGATGGTCAATGTATTTTTAGTATAACGTTCATTCTCTCATCAAGAAGGAAATATAAAACAGAATGTTCAGCAACACATGTGATTTAATAATGTATGTTTAATAATACTATATATACCCAATAAAATATTCTAAATGACAAATATATTTAATTTAACCTTTCAAGTTTACAAACATAAAACTCAATTTACTATAAACGTCTGTAGATGCCAACATTCATACATCCACTTTAATTTAATCAACATGCCTATGCCTGACAATAATGCAAACATTTGTCAAAAACTATACAAGAAGAAAGAAATAGTAATAAACAGTCCATTAAAAGTAACAAAACTTCATGAATATGGTAAATTTATATTACTTTTAAAGTCCCCCTATTTTCCAGAGCCTCTGGTCCAAGGACACTGCTGCAGTAACAGCAAGATAGTAATCAAACAAAGAAATGTGGTATCTAATAAAGTCATTTGGGACCAGATCAGCAGCCACAAAAATCAGAAAGGAGAAAATACTGAATTAATTGTCAGTACTTTCTATGCAATGGTAATTAAAACGTGTTATAATGTAAAGTATCATTTTTTCAGGGGAGTTTAAACAAGCTGGAGTGAAAGGTTATATAGTTAAAGAAGATGACTTTAAGACTGCTTACGTTACACTTGTAAGTATTGTTAATTGTAAATTAAATAAGTTTACCATTTAAAAGTACAATCTAGATTTCATTAAATAATAAGTTTTTAATTTTGGCCCTAAATATTTTAATCTTCTCCTTCCAAATATTAAAACAATCAATAGTTTACCTCTGCAGAAAATCTGTTTAAGGAGCCACTTGGTCGGAAGGGTTCTATAATCTAGAGGGAGAACAAGAACAGTATAAAATGAACATTACTGGTAAATATTTTTAGGCTAGGATTCAAAACTGCGCTGCCTACTCAGGCTTTAAAGTCTAGACCCAGCTTGCAATATAAAAGACCTTGAATCCGTAGTTACTCTATTTCATATTTGTAGTTATTATTATTTTGCACGGATATTTTATTGATTAATCAGTTTATTATATTATATATGTATATCATAAACTGATATACAGTAGAACCTTGATAGCACGAACCTCGATAGCACGAAAACCTCAATACCACATATATTTAAAAAATCCCCTTGAATTGCCCATAACATTCAATGTTAAAAGTACCTTTATAACACGAATATTTGAATATAACTACCTCGATAAGATGAATTTTATTCCACTTTCCAAGACCAGGAGAAACCTCTATAACACGAATTTCAACAGCCAAAAACCTCTATAACATGAATCTGACCTTTATAAGACGAATTCCCACGGGTGGAACCTCAATAAGACGTATTTATATTTCCAATTCATTCATGTCAAGACATGAAAACTAACTTCCGTCTGTCGCACCACTGTAGTGGCATGAGACTGTACTGTCAGTTCCGATTGACTTCAGTTTAGCCTCTCTTTGTACGTAGTGTTGTGTCAGTGATTAGTGAATATGGCGGGCGTGTCCAATGGTGTATTATTTAGTACAGTGTAGTACAATACTACAGTACAATTTCGTATGTTACTCTTTGTTTATGTTTACTAAATTACTACCAGTACTGTATTTCAAAATGTTGATTAGGTTATGTAATTTACTAAGTCATACTCATTTGGCCTTTTACATTTTATTGTGCTGGCTATTTATATTCCTATGTATTAATTGTATCTGTCATTAATTTGTAAATTACAATGTACAGTATGATGTATGTATTTTACGTATGTTTTATTTGGAATTACATTTCAACCCGTCGCCGTATAAAATGCTAACCTCTATAACACGAATGGCACTCATTTGAACCTCGCTAACACGAACCTCGTTATCGCGAATACCTCGATAAGACGAATATTTTTCAATTCCCTTGAGATTCGTGGTATCGAGGTTCCACTGTATATATATATATATCAGTTTATAAAAACTCAAATATTAATTTTTTACTCTTATTTTAAGTTATAATTGATAATAATCATTCTAAAGAATTATAAAAATGTAGACATAGCTATCACAATTATATAATACATATTGTTTTTTGTGAAAAAGTTATTCATATCACATGTCGAGATTGTCTTTCTCTGCCATAACTACTAATAGTAATGATTCTCTCCATTCATAAGTTTTAAGTGGTCATATAATTTCTTTAATTCAAACAAATTGTCAATAACTTTTACATTGATGTTTTAGTAATTAAATCCAAATGAAATGTCAAAACAAGTAGTCCTGATTTCTTAGTTAGCACATTTCATGTTGAAAGAAAGTACAAAAAATTTTAATGTAGCATAAGTTTTAGGTAAGCATGTTAATGTTAAAGTGTGGGTCTAGGTTTTTAGCTAAGTATTTTCACCTTCCTTTGTAATTCTATAGGTGTTCTCTAAACATATATTCTCAATTTAGTCCTTTATTTTTAATATTTTCTTTTTAATTTTTAATATATTCTTATAATTTGTCTATCTACCTCAGTCTCTTGGCCATATCAGGCCATCCATACACTGTCTTTTTGATACCTCTCTACTTAATTTACCATCATTTGTGATCCTAGGCACATAAAGCTGTCTACTACCTTCAGTAGCTTGCCATTTAATAATAATACTGGAAGACTGGGCTTCGCTCAATCGGATTTTGCAAACTGATGAGATAGCATCCATATCTCCCAGAAGATCCTGAGGATCGTTTGTTGTTGCTCGACCTTGTAGGTTATTAATAAAATTTTGTTTCGGAGGTCTTTCTCGTTGATCTTTAGCCCCTTTGTATAAATCAGTCAGCGGTCTTGCCAAGACGTTCTGCTACAGACCCCATTGTCGAACTCAGCCTATGGCCTAGCGGGAAAATGTTTGGCATGCAGCCTCACCAAGGCACATAGCTAATGTCCCAGTTGTGGATCTCGGCATGTCGCCTCATGAGGAAGATCGGCCAACAGCCTCGTCAGGATTCTTAAGCAGTATGACCATAAATTTTGGTTTTTGGGGCAGTGAGCTCATGAACATAGTCTTTTCTAAAATCTGATGGTATATTTTTTATTTTTTTATTCTTAAGACACCAATCGTCAAAATATGGGTGAATATGGATTTAAAATGAGCGTGATGAGTGTAGATGAACTGTATATTAATAATTAAGAGAAGAATACCTTTAATTTGATACCCCACTTGGGTGCATTAGTTTAACATTACCCAATTTAGGGTTTTTGAGCATATTTTTTATCTGGGGAGGGGGTTGTGGCAGAGCCCTGAAATGTTGTCTCTTCCAAAATGTAATGGTATAATGTGATTTAGGAGATAAATATCTATACTTTGATACCCCACTTTCTGCTAGAAGTCGATAATGGTTCCATATTGTTTTTCCTGCTTGAAGTCGATAACACGGGACGTTAGTTTGAGCAAACAACGCTGATTTTAATAGAATAGAATATCTTTTATTGTCGTACAGGCTACAATAAGCATTGACAAAGTTGTTTTTCAGCAATCATGCCACGTTACCATTACATAGTTTTATAAATAAATAATAAATATACTAATAAAATAAAGCAATTACACTATAGAAAAATAATTTAACTTATAGATAGTGTACAATAAATGCCTATAAACAATGACAAAGTGAATATGACTAACAAGAACAAATATTATCATTTTTAATATTATCCATGCCAAATCTCTTACAACTCAAAATCCCTAGTTTAAAATTCAATCTTAGTGACCAAGAAAAATTCATTTATTGAATAAAAGGGATTCTTTAGTAACCAATTATAAAATCTGATTTTAAAAACATTGATTGAATAAAGATGGATGAGGTGATTTATTTTAGCTTCAAGGATATAGTTTCTTGAAAATAGTTTATGTTTTACATTGATTAACAGAGTTAATTTCTGTGTTAATAACAATGACTACAATTGTGTTTTTCAAGGTCTTGACAAAAGCAAAAAAAAAAAAAAAAATTATTCCTATGCTAGAATGAATTGTATCACATGAAGTGGTTGAAAGTACACATTACTCAGTGTAAATAATTTGTTATTAAACAAGAAAAATTCATCACACTTTTGGTTTATCTTAAGCCAAATCCCAAACAAGGAAGTAAATTTTGCAGAGGTGATTGAGCTGTCTGGATCATGGTGAGTTTATTTAGAGACATTAAGTTTCTAATTGACATTTAAAGGCAAGAAACCTCATAACAATGATTTTGTTTGATTTTTACTGGAGGTTTTGACAGCTATGAATAAATGGTATTTCTTGATATAATTGATTAGACAGGATAGGCCAGTCAAGATCTGTAGTAATATTTGAGTTTTGGACATTTTGATAGAAGAGATACACTTACGTGGAAATGTGTCTGGGATGACTCAAAGAACAATAATGGTTTCCGCTTGATAGAAAAGTTCAACTCAAGGCATAAAAATTGTAACGTCCAATTTTCCTAAAATAAAAATTTTTGTACTGTTATTGTCTATAACTTAATAAATTCTAATCATAGAAAGAAGTCTCTTAGAATAAAAAAAGTTTGGTACTTAGGTTTTATATAAGATAGGATTATGTATAACTAACAGGATTATAAAAGCAAAAAATTAACTATTGTTGTTATTTATGGATAAATAACAGAAAATTTAGAAAAAACATTATTTTTTTCAATTGTTATCAAAATAATTCTTACCTACGACCTTACTATTAAGAGAACACAGCATAAAAAGTATGGAGCTTTTATAACTAATCCTATCTTATGTAAAACTTAAGTAACAAACTTTTTTATTCTGAGGGATTTCTTTCTATTATTAGAATTTACCAAGTTATAGACAACAAATGTATAATGTCAAAATAATATCTATAAACAACGTTATCAATTTTAATAAATTACTTTTAATATCTTTGTTTTAGCCTCTTGGAGAAACATTTAAATTTCCTAATTTATTCCCAGAAAAGTTAAGGGAAAAAAAATCAAAGACAGAAGAAGAGTCCCAAGAAGCATTAAAGAAATCTTTAAAACAATTTTTGGACAAAAATAAAAATAGACCTGGATTACCAGGCTGGTATAGCATTTAACTTTTTAAAGAGTAAGTTTGGTTAAATTATATTAGTTGTAAATAAATGTTAAAAACAAACATTGCTTTTTATTTTAACCTTTATTGATTATTTTCAAAACTTAGTTCAAGCTTAGCAACTTTTAAAGTTATAACTTAATTCTTTTAAGAATGAATCAAACTGGTCCACCTTACATGACATATAAGGTGGACCAGTTTGATTCATTATAATATGTTATAAAACATCATTTTATGTGTAAACAATTATTTACTAGAATCAAGGATGGGTTGATTCCAAAATTTATCGATTCCAGTTACCAGTTAGAAAAATCTTTAAAATGTTAAAAAGTTATCATCTTTCATGTAACTTATCAGTGGTAGATCTTCATAATCATTCTTTATTATGTTTCATGTTATTATCAGGTCAAGTAACCATATAAAATAAAATTGACCGATTGGCATAACTCTAGACAAAGAGAACATGCTTTTTTTTACATATACAGGGTGTTCTGAAAAAAGGTGCCCATAAGGCAGGGCGTGATTCCTCACATCAAAAGAAGAAAAAAAGTTCTAATTAACATAGGTCCGAAAATGCTTCGTTAGCGAGTTACGGCTAGCGAAAGATTTCGCCTGAATTTCAGTTCCCCTGCTGAAACGAAGCCCTACGGGTATTTGTTGGCTGTTAATTAAGATGTACAATTTAGCGTTCTTTATGTAAAATGAACTGAAAAATGAATAAAACCGTTTCCAGACCTGTAGCTGCAGTAGTTTTTAAGATATGTGACGAAATACGCGAAACTTGGTCCCGAAAAACAAGTTCCTTTTAGGTTAGAAGCAGATTTACTATGTTAAATGTACAATAAACCCAAATTTTTTTTACAGAACTTTTAGAAAATTTAATTTCGAAGAGAAAGATGTAAAATAAGTCTATAATAGACAAACGCAACCTTTAAAAAATAATCCTTAATTAGCCTACATACAAAACGCATGAAAAATAGACAAAATCTGTTAAGCTCTCTACAAATGTAATATTGAAATTAAAACAGCTGTTGTATTAAAACATATGATTTAAGGAACAAAATAATTTCTATTTAAAACATATGTTTAAACAATGTAACATTGTTTATAATAATTTAAATAAACATGACAAGCAGCTATTTTTCCATTGCTCATTATGTGCGTGTGTTGATATGTACTTTAATACAAGTTAGTGTGAGTGCCGTTGCAGTTAATTTTTGATAGCTCATAATATCTTATTCATCATGGTAGGTAATATGAATATTATGTACACTAATGGTGAAATGGCAGACATGCATTTAATGTACGATCTTGCTCATTGCAACAGTCGTGAGGCTAGACGACTCTATCAGGAACACTTTCCTCGTAGACAGTTACCGACTCATAAAATGTTTTCTTCCATTCATAGAAGGCTAAGCGAGACGGGAACCTTTAAGCCTGGAAAAGTTGGTAGATTAGGACGGCCACGTACAATGTGTACAGCTGAATTGGAGGAGGGCGTGTTGGACGAAATAGAGAATCATCCTGGAAGAAGTACTAGAGAACTAGCCTTGGATTTCGGTGTTAGTAATTCAATTGTCTGGAAGATTTTACATGAGCAGCAGTTGCATTCTTATCACTATCAAAGGGTCCAGGCTCTTTTGCCTCGAGATTACTTTCCTCGTGTTCAGCTATGCCAATGGCTTATCCAAAGGTGCAGAAATCCACATTTTTTAAATAACATTATCTTTACTGATGAAGCAAAATTTTCAAGAATGGCTATTCTTAACACCCACAATACTCACATTCGGGCAATTGAAAATCCACATGCTATTTCAGAGAACCGTCACCAATATCAGTTTTCTATAAACGTATGGGCTGCTATTCTGGGTGATAAAATTTTTATTCGTTTTTTACCTGATAGGCTCAATGGTGAAAATTATTTACATTTCTTGACGACTGATCTGAATGAGTTACTCGAAGATGTGCCACTATACACACGCAACAAAATGTGGTTCATGCAGGATGGAGCTCCAGCTCATTACACATTACAAGTAAGAGAATTTTTAAATGAAGCATATCCAAAAAGATGGATTGGTCGAGGAGCCCCAGTAGCATGGCCTGCAAGGTCACCTGACCTCAATCCTCTTGACTTTTTCTTATGGGGACATTTAAAGTCGCTTGTCTACGACTCGCCTGTGGATACCATAGAAGAGTTGCGCACAAGGATTATTAATGGGATTCAAAGGATACGTGAGAAACCTGGGATCTTCGAAAGAGTTCGGCAGTCTATGAGAAGACGGCTGGATGCTTGTATTTTGAATGAGGGGAAACATTTTGAAAATCTACTGTGACGTGGTTAGTTTTTTAGGACAAGTGTAACTTTTTTGTTGAATGATAATTCAGATACCTTTTTTATGTATGATAATTTATGATTGTTAAAAATGTTTACTTGATAAAAAATATTAGTAACTCATTAATTTGTTTTATTACAACAGCTGTTTTAATTTCAATATTACATTTGAAGAGAGCTTAACAGATTTTGTCTATTTTTCATGCGTTTTGTATGTAGGCTAATTAAGGGTTATTTTTTAAAGGTTGCGTTTGTCTATTATAGACTTATTTTACATCTTTCTCTTCGAAATTAAATTTTCTAAAAGTTCTGTAAAAAAAATTTTGGGTTTATTGTACATTTAACATAGTAAATCTGCTTCAAACCTAAAAGGAACTTGTTTTTCGGGACCAAGTTTTGCGTATTTCGTCACATATCTTAAAAACTACTGTAGCTACAGGTCTGGAAACGGTTTTATTCAATTTTTAAGTTCATTTTACATCACGAACGCTAAATTGTACATCTTAATTAACAGCCAACAAATACCCGTAGGGCTTCGTTTCAGCAGGGGAACTGAAATTCAGGCGAAATCTTTCGCTAGCCGTAACTCGCTAACGAAGCATTTTCGGACCTATGTTAATTAGAACTTTTTTTCTTCTTTTGATGTGAGGAATCACGCCCTGCCTTATGGGCACCTTTTTTCAGAACACCCTATGTATTTTACAAAGCAAAACTAATTTTTTTAAATTTGATTCAAAAATGCATGTACTATAACTGTAATCTTCTCATACATTTAGTTCTTCATTAATGCTTGGCACTCCCCAATCCAGGTCCCCTGGACGAGTATTCATCGTATATTCAAATGCTGTTTATGACTTGGTATAGCTCACAGCTTGACACCTCAATTCCCCCCTCCCTCCAGATTTAAGTGTTTCAGGTTGTGAAAAATAAAAACTAAAAAATAAGTTTTTTTGGGGTAAACCTAAAACATAATTCCAAGAGACTGGTAATTTTTATGCCTCAAAATAGCATCAAACCATGGAATGACTTATTAGTTTCTCGATTTCCTGGCTCCAAATTTTTTGTTTGATTAATTTAATTAAACGAATAAGTCCATTTTTTACTTTCTTTCAGAATCTTACAAAAATACTTATTTTCCTCTGGATAGAAATTTTTATCTGAATGCCACATAAATTGCATTTAATTGTTAATAGTATATTAAGAGAGATAGGACATCAGCAAACTTACCTTAAAAGACAAGTTCACTAACATCAGAGTAGTAGTCACAAACACAAAATACACAAAAGCTCACAAATTTTCAACACCACTGGCATTTTCTTCAGGTGAGTAGAGGGAGAGAGAGAGAGACACTGAAATGACTTCCACTATTGCTGGGTAGGTGGCTGTGGTGGGGGGGTGTACATCCATAGAGCAACACTCAGGTGTAGATGCAGTATTTCAGTTAGTATATATATATATAAAAATATAAATGAAGTTTGCTGATGGGGAAGGGGTTGAAGGGAAGTGGTCTATCTTATGTTCAGATTAGGTGGGTCACGGGATTTTGTTATCCATTGGTGTGCTAATTCCATCCTTCGGAGTTGGGAACTATTGGCATGGGAAGGAAGGGATCTGATTACCTTAGTGGTGTAACACTGATCAAAATTTTGATTATGGAGAAGAGTATGGGCAGAGACAGGTTTTTCAGGATTTTGGACTTTGCAAAGTCCAAATCCTGGACAAAATTAGGTGGGTCACGGGATTTTGTTATCCATTGGTGTGCTAATTCCATCCTTCGGAGTTGGGAACTATTGGCATGGGAAGGAAGGGATCTGATTACCTTAGTGGTGTAACACTGATCAAAATTTTGATTATGGAGAAGAGTATGGGCAGAGACAGGTTTTTCAGAATTTTGGACTTTGCAAAGTCCAAATCCTGAAAAACCTGTCTCTGCCCATACTCTTCTCCATAATCAAAATTTTGATCAGTGTTACACCACTAAGGTAATCAGATCCCTTCCTTCCCATGCCAATAGTTCCCAACTCCGAAGGATGGAATTAGCACACCAATGGATAACAAAATCCCGTGACCCACCTAATCTGAACATAAGATAGACCACTTCCCTTCAACCCCTTCCCCATCAGCAAACTTCATTTATATTTTTATATATATATACTAACTGAAATACTGCATCTACACCTGAGTGTTGCTCTATGGATGTACACCCCCCCACCACAGCCACCTACCCAGCAATAGTGGAAGTCATTTCAGTGTCTCTCTCTCTCTCTCCCTCTACTCACCTGAAGAAAATGCCAGTGGTGTTGAAAATTTGTGAGCTTTTGTGTATTTTGTGTTTGTGACTACTACTCTGATGTTAGTGAACTTGTCTTTTAAGGTAAGTTTGCTGATGTCCTATCTCTCTTAATATACTAATTCCTGGCCTAGTGCCCTTTAACCTAACCTAAAATTTAATTGTTAATAGTAATTACATGTCATTGTGAGCATACACACAGATAAAGCATGATTTACACATTTGTAAATTACAAGATACAATATATGTTACAAACATTTTGTTACAATACTCTAACTTTAGTTTTAAATTTTTTCTTAATATTATGTACACACACCCAAAATTTTAAAGCTGTAGTTCTATTTGTTTGCTGGATTATGTTTCACTTTTATATGTTGAGAATAATCTTCACTCAATGTAAATGATATGATAAGCAAAATATATTAAAGATGAACATAAAATAATCTTACATTTACTAAGTCATGTTTTGTAGTAAATCACTGTTTAATATCTCTATAAACTTAAAACTGAACAGTGAAGACACACAATTTTATACTGTAGGAAGATAAGGACAAAAAAATGTCAATGATAAGATGCCACTTCAATGTAATCTACCACAAATGCTAGCTGCATGATGTTATTTTTTATTTAATTTGCCTCTCTGATTAATTTTACCTCAACAAAAAAAGAATTTTTAATCATTACATTTACACAGTGTTTGTCTGTTTTTGCTTAGTTTTGTAAAGTCAATGTTTCTTCAATCATCACTTAAAATTTGTTCATGGACCATCTTGATTGCTGCCTTTTTTGCTAGTATATGGTGGAAAAAGCATAAAAATAGGTCGTCCAACAAAAGTGAATGCTCTGACAACCCACCAGTCAAATGGCAGAGAGTTGGAGAAGTAACAAGTTTGACAGTTTTCCCTCTCAAGTCAGCCAAAGGGACATATTTACAAAAAGCTAGATTTTCTTCCTTGGGATTAGTTAACATTGAAAATCCACACTTCCAGTTAAGTGACAGGTAATTCATATTATTAACAACATTTTTGGTAATGTTTAGTTATAAATAAAATATGTTAGTTTAGAATTTAGTCATTTAACATTATAACGATTGAGCAGGCATTTTATTTTTGTAATAATTGATTCATACAGTTAAACTTTGGGAGTAAAAAAAGTTAAATATACCTACAATACAGTCAAATGGTTGACCCAAAAATTAAATCCTTTTAAAAATTGCATTTTATAACCTCATGTACCTTTAACATTGATATAAAGCCATATATACGTTTTAGTGAATGGTATTTTATTGAAAGTACACTAAAATAGTTTATATTTAGAGCACCTGTCCAATATGTAATACAAATTTTACATAATATTGTCATTAGTTACATTTTTAATACTAGTAACTACACGAATTCTTTCCTATAATGTAAACTCTTACCTGTATATTGTTGCGAAGTTGACGAGTGCCTGCTAGACCATGTTTGCTTCAGCTCCGTGAGTTTTTTACGTTTGCACTCTGTTCTACTAGTTTTACATTATGAATGAAACAATTCTGTATGCAGTTATAAAGTTCAGTGAGGTTCTTATTTAAATTAAGCTAATTTTGTCATAGTAAGTTTGCAGTATTGAAGATTGAGGTTAAATGGAGTGGAGCAGTCAAGGTCACTGAGTTGGTGGCCCCTTATCTCTTTCTGTTACTGCTCTTCAGACAAGTCTTAATGAACTCTATTTTAGAAAAGTACAAATGCAGAAATTTTTCAAAGCATTAGAAATACACTTCTAGAATTAGAACAGTTTTTTAACACAGAAAACATTTATATAATTCAAAATTTTGAACACTGAATGCTCTCTGATGAGGTAGTGTTAAATTTTTAGAAATTTAGTGTAAAAATTTGTTTTGTACTATTTCTGGAACAAAATCTTCTTATTGTTAGTTTGTATAGATCACCTTCAGGCAATTTCAAAATAAGAATAGGCCATAAAACACATATCAAGTAGAGCGGTTTTTTGGGAATTTTAATATTGAAATGGTTTTTTTAACGTGATCAACTTACTTAAATCACTAAATTTAAAATGTACTGTTAAATACATATGAACTATACATCTTGTATAGAATATCTTATTTAATTTTACAGATGGCTTGTATAAAATTAAGTGTTTTGAAGGATGTTTTGATAACTCTCATGTGTTGGAGGAGGTTTATTCTCATGTATGTTGCCATAAGTCTCAAAATAGTAATGTCAGCAACAATATTACTGTGCTAATTATTGATCTTTTTAAAACTGGGAAATGGTGATTGACTTTAACTAAGGTAAAATAACAGTTCAAGAACTATATGACAACTTTTTAAAAAGTTATATAAATCTTGGGCATTTTTGTTCAAAAGTACACTGTTATTACCAGATTTTAGCACAGGAGAGTGGTTCTATGCTTAGTTTATATAACATTTATAAGCACAAATATATATAGTTCATAGCTTACTGAATTAGCTTATAGAACATACCTTAATGTAAAACAAATTATAGAGCTAATTTAAAGCATGCTAAGAGGCAAGTGTATGAAAAATATATAGGGCCAGCCTATGCAAGGCCACCTGGAATATCAAAGCTAGAGAGAAATTACAATACCCTAAACACAGTTCTACTTGATCACTTTTCTAAATCCTGTCTCTGAACTTTTTAACGGCACTTAACCTACTAATTATTTATAGTCTGACCTACTAAGAAATAATTCAGTATCTCCTCACACTTTTCACTGGCAAACCATTACTGCAGATCAGGTAGTAAATGCTACATCAGGTTTCTCAAACTCTAATTATATGAACCTATACTGAATATCAAATTATTTATTGATGAAAATTACTCATTTCATTAATGAATCAGTTTATGTATTTGTACTAAGGAATGTTGATCGTAAATTTTATCCTTCCAATGCTATTAATAAAATGATAGTGAATTTTTTAAAAAGTTTACAAATCACTAAATATATGGCAAAATTTTAGGGTATTAGCATTGACATTCCTTGGATTAATAATACAAAAGGGTGTTTTAAGAAAAATGTGTTGAGCTGAATTCTCAGATTATCGTCAACCACTATTTACCTAAAAATACTTTCAGTTATAAATTTATATATTTGCAAGTGTAGAAAAACTAATCTGCAATTACTTTTATAATTAACCAAATCATACATTCATACAATATTAGGAATCAGGATAAGCTTGGTGTAGCCCAGTCTAGATTTGCAAACTTCATATAATGTAAATAGTATTGTATTTTGTAATAAACTGGATATAACTGTTTGGACTACTTCTATAAGGGAATTCAAAAATAAATTATTACATTGGCTACAGCAAGATCCATTTTATAATCAGAGGAAACTAGACCATAATTTAGATTCATATTTGTTAATTTTAAATAACTATATAGGTTAGGTTAAAGGGCACTAGGCCAGGAAATAGTATATTAGGAGATATAGGACATCAGCAAACTTACCTTAGAAGACAAGATCATTAACACCACAGTAGTAGTAAAAAAAGGTAAGTTTGGTGATGTCCTGTCTCTCCTAATATACTAAATAACGTTATAATATAAGAGTAGTAACAAAACTTAAATATATTTATTTTAAAGTATTTTTGGTTTATGTAAGTTAATTATCAATTAACCTTACTGAAAGTTTGCTCAAATACAATAAAAATAACTGTCACACTTATAGTGTTTGGTTGTATTATAAAACGAGTCATTACATTGAGCTTTATAGTATATAGATTGCAATTATCACATTCACACCACATATAGCTATCACACTATATATTTGGTTCGTATAAATTGATACATATATATATATATGTTATTACTATGGTTTAAAATGTGATCAATGACAATAAAGATTATTAAATAAGTCAAAAGTGAAGACATGTAGAATAATAAGGGTGATAGTTTTAGTTTTCTTAGTGAAAAATCTATTATATAAAGAAATGCACAGGTTTCCCAGTGAATTTAAGGAGATAGTTACTTCTATCTATTTCAACTCTGATATACATTGATGAATTGAAAACAATGTTTAGTCAACACAGAGCAGACATTGATGTTTGTTGGCAAAAGATTGATGTATTGAAAGCCTCTGTCCCTGCACAATGAATTATTATCTACTTTTGATCTTAGACAAGTTAGTTCTGTTTGTATGGTCTAAATTGTCTTAATATATCATTTGTGATATATATTTTCATCAAATTCAATCATGAAATGAGGTTTCAAACACTTAATTTCATATCAGGAGAACATCTACATACATTCTGACAATAGTCAGTCATACTACTGTCAGGATAGTCTAACCTAACCTAACCCAACATATCCTACTAAACTAACCTAACCCAACATATCCTACTAACCTAACCTAACCCAACATATCCTACTAAACTAACCTAACCCAACATATCCTACTAAACTAACCTAACCCAACATATCCTACTAAACTAACCTAACCCAACATATCCTACTAAACTAACCTAACCCAACATATCCTACTAAACTAACCTAACCCAACATATCCTACTAACCTAACCTAACCCAACATATCCTACTAAACTAACCTAACCCAACATATCCTACTAAACTAACCTAACCCAACATATCCTACTAAACTAACCTAACCCAACATATCCTACTAAACTAACCTAACCCAACATATCCTACTAAACTAACCTAACCCAACATATCCTACTAAACTAACCTAACCCAACATATCCTACTAAACTAACCTAACCCAACATATCCTACTAAACTAACCTAACCCAACATATCCTACTAACCTAACCTAACCCAACATATCCTACTAAACTAACCTAACCCAACATATCCTACTAAACTAACCTAACCCAACATATCCTACTAAACTAACCTAACCCAACATATCCTACTAAACTAACCTAACCCAACATATCCTACTAAACTAACCTAACCCAACATATCCTACTAAACTAACCTAACCCAACATATCCTACTAAACTAACCTAACCCAACATATCCTACTAAACTAACCTAACCCAACATATCCTACTAAACTAACCTAACCCAACATATCCTACTAAACTAACCTAACCCAACATATCCTACTAAACTAACCTAACCCAACATATCCTACTAAACTAACCTTCTCATCACCAGTGATCATGCCTGGGTGGGTGAGAGGGTATGTGCACAAGTACGGTATGGAGTTGTTATGTACTTGGTGAGAGAGTGAGTCATTACCACTGTACATGAATGGGAGGGAGAATGGGTTATCACTGTACATGAATAGGTAGGAGAATGAGTCATCATACTGTACATGTATGGGAGGGAGAGTGGATCATCACCAGTGTACATGAATGGGAAGGAGAGTGGATCATCACCAGTGTATATGAATGAGTGGGAGAGTGAGTCATTACCACTTTATATGTATGGGAGGGAGAGTGGATCATCACCAGTGTATATGAATGGGTGGGGAAATTAGTCATCATCACTGTACATGTTTGGGAGGGAGAGTGGATCATCTCCAGTAGACATGAATGGGACAGATAGTGGGTCATCCACTGTACATGAATGGGTGGGAGAGTGAGTCATTACCACTTTACATGTATGGGAGGGAGAGTGGATCATCACCATTGTATATGTATGGGAGAGAGAGTGGGTCATCACTACTGTATATGAATGGGTGGGAGAGTGAGTCATCACCAGTATACTTGAATTGGAGGGAGAGTGGATCATCATCAGTAGACATGAATGGGAGAGGGAGTGGGTCATCACCATTGTACATGAATGGGAGAGAGAGAGTGTGTGGGCCATCACTACCGTATATGAATGGGCATCCCCTAAATGGGCCATTATTACAATGGCGGATTTAGGGGATGGGACTTCCGGGCTTAAGCCCCCCAAAACTAAACAAAAAAAACTACTGTGGTAAATAAAACAATACCAACAGGTGTTTAACGATATAGAACAATTATTGATGATGTGAAAACTATTTGCTTTTTCGCATTCACATAAACACGCATTTTTTAGCATGAATTATTACAGTCACAATAAGTAACTCGCAACTTAGTAAAAAAACTGACAGAACGAGATGATAAGAAGTGAAATATGTGAACAAGCCTCTCATGCGACAGACGGGCGAGGACTAAAGGATTCTGATGCGGTAATGTCACACGGCAAGCACGGGGGACTGGCCCATATACAAAGCGGCACTGAACTCACATTATTACAAACCTATATGAAACCAACTCTTTAGAAGTGGCTAATTACAAAATTACTAAATATCATCATAACGAACCCTACAACGACATTCTAAGACAAGACGATCCATTCCGTGTAGATAAAGTTGTTTAAGTAAAAATAGAACTTTTTTCTTACGAGACAAAATTCTTAAATGCATAACATAAATAGAACGCACTATTATTTACATCACATATTAACATTATGTTTGTAATACAATAATGGAATGTTGAACTTTGAGTCTATATTTAAGCTTTATTATTGCTTTGAAATGAAATTTTCAACAATGTTTAGTTTGTTGCTACTCGTTACAAAATAATATAATTAAATATAAGTTATACAATTGCGTTTAGTATTAAAAAATAAAATACAAATTCAACAAACTAATTTTGTATAGTTTGCTATTTTGTAGTCATTTTAGTTATTTTTACATAGTATTTATATTTTTTCTGCAGCAGTAGTAGTTTGAAGACAGGGATATTTTTTTAAGAATTAGATATGCCTCCTTGAGTTTCGTCATTCGTTAACATATTAGGCTTTTTGCACATCCTTTACTACCGATGTATGGTGGTTTATCATGGTTCATCTGTGATTGAAAAATATTTATCATGCTTTAGAAGATAATCTAACTATGTTAACCAATGTTATATTTAAATCTATATATGTTCACATTTTTCATAAGTAACTGCAAATTATTTTTCAAAGTAATTGCAAGGTATTTTGTTATAATCCTTTTTTATTTCCTTTTCACTCCTATCTGTTGCTGTCTGATAATGCTATGATTTTGGTTGTTATAATTTTCCATTAATTGATAATTGTAACTTCAATTTTAAAACAGGTGGAATTTTGTAAAGAAACCTGCATTAGTTTTTACAGCTTAATCGTTTTTTAATACGCATTTGTGTAAAACAATAGGACCTTAAATATTTCCATTGGTAATATTAATAAATGGTAGAAAGAACGGAGGATGCATTTGTTACTGCTAAAAATCATCATCCAATTCTGTCAGTCAGTTTTTATGTGAATAGAGATGATTGCCATCTTACACCTCCTAAAGAAACTGTAATTTTGTAAATATTAATTACTATTATATGACCAAGTGGGCACTGTTCTATTTTTTACAGAAGTTGATGCTGCTAACAAATTTTATAATTTATATTATTTTATTCCTCTTTGGATAAGCATGCAAAGAGATCTGCACGATATGCATCTAGATAACCTTGTTGATATTATGCTCAGATAATTAATAAAATTAAAAAGAAGCTGTGAGATTTAGGAAAGTTTTTAAACATACAAGGATTCCTCAATTTCTTGAAAGTTTTCAGGTGAGTAGATCTACTAGTAGATTCAAAAAGCTGATCAGAAATTCATGTAGTAATTACATCCGTCCATGGAGTGCTTGCTTAGTCAGGATCCAAAACGGTTTTGGAATTTTAGTAACTCGAAGAAAAACAATGATTCACATACAGTAAATAATTTTACATGAGATAGAGAAAGGCTAGAGGATGGTTTGTTTCTGCTGCGGCATTTGCTGAGTTCCTCAATTCTGTGCATGATAGGAACGGGCGTCAGGACTTATATGCTGTTTTTTATAGTCCTGTGATGTCTGGAGTCTGTAAATTTAATTCCTGTTTATATTATTAAGGGATGTTCTAAACTACCTTTAAAATCACTGTCCTATATTTTAAATCTGTGTTTAGTCACTTAGTGTTTCCCTGATTGCTGAAAGTTCAGTTGCTTGAAGAAAGATAGTCGTCAAGATTTCCAACTACAAACCTGTCTCAATTTTTTCTCAACATGTTTTCCTATAATCACCTGGATACTAGCCATTGGGTGGCCAGCCCCTGTTTTCTCAGGAGTGTCACAAATTAATCTATGGACGACGCTCAGCTCATAGGAAGCGTACATTTAAACATGCCAATATGAGGTGATTGTACTTGTACTTAGGTTTCATTAGAATACTTTTGCACATCTCATCTCTTTTATTGCCACTACCACTGCACTTGTATGAGTGAGTGGGAGGGTCAGTTAGTCAAACGTTTGTAGCTAAAAATGTTTGTATTATCATCCACTAAAAAGAGTATTAACACACATACTCTTTAAGTGTATGGAGGGAAGGGGTGGTCAATACCACCGTACATGTATGGGAGGGAAGGTGGGTCAGTGCTACCAAAAGTGTATATGTGGTTGGTAGTCATTACTACCGTGTGTCTGTGGATGGGAGGGTGGGTCTATTAAATATTTTATAGCTCACCAAGTTGTGATTTAGAGTTATTTTTGATTTATAAAAACTGTGTATGCTTTAAACACATGATATATGAACAAAGAATATTGTTCCATCAGATGTATTTATACATTTTGTAGATTATTCTGTAAATATTTAATTTTCTCTAATTGTGTTAGAAAAATAGAGTTTTAGTCAAAGTTGTCTATTTCCTTATCTATACACTTAGTATAAGAGGGGCCTAAGTTTCAGCATTTAGTACTCTAACAATTGGGCCTATTGACTTGATAGTGTGGCCATTTCTAAAGTGTGGAATTTTATAGGAAGGAGAATAAATTTAATTAAACAATAAAAACTTAAAAAAAGTAAAAAACTGACATCAAGCACATTAAAAAAGTTATTGATAAATAAACCAACAAATATGTCAAATCAAAATGGGATGGCCAAGTACCTTCGGTAATCCAATGAAACAAACAAACCATACAAACAAAGTGGAAAAATATGGACATGGGTGAAAAGTAAAATTCTTGGTATTGGCATTCGAGCGAGGTTGAAAAAAACCACTGCCAAGTATTATAATTTTCATACATATCCATATTTTTTCCAATTTGTTTTTATGGGTTGTTTCATTGGAGTACCGAAGGTACTTGCCCATCCCATTTTGATTTCACATCTTTTTTGGTTTATTTGTCAATAACTTTTTTAATGTTTTTTACTTTTTTGAAGTTTTTGTTGTTTGATTTCACATCTTTTTTAGTTTATTTATATATAACTTTTAATGTGCTCTATGTCTTTGTATTACTTTTTAAAGTTTCATGTGTCACAACCAAGGACAAACTGAGTTAAATTGTAATTCTTTTCGGCCTCCTCCATCCCCAATACCTTTTTCCTTAAATTATTTCAAATACAATCACCCTAGCATTTTTTTCACTTGTACTACAATCATTTTTCCTTCTGTTTGACTTTAGATACCTTTTCCTTGAATTTCTTTTGAATGCCATCACCTTGGAATTTTTGTCGCTTGGAGTACAAAAGTGTTAGATAATTTTGCTCTTTTTGTTGCTCTCAACAGATTGAGATTTGTTGCTCTCAATACCACAGAGCGTGTATGGGTGGGCGGGTGGGTCAATACCACAGTGCGTGTATGGGTGGGTCAATACCACAGTGCGTGTATGGGTGAGCGGGTGGGTCAATATCACAGTGTGTTTGGGTGAGCGGGTGGGTCAATACCACAGTGCGTGTATGGGTGGGTGGGTGGCTCAATATCACAGTGCGTGTATGGGTGGGTAGGTGGGTCAATACCACAGTGCGTGTATGGGTGAGTGGGTGGGTCAATACCACAGTGCGTGTATGGGTGGGTAGGTGGGTCAATACCACAGAGCGTGTATGGGTGGGCATTTGTCCCTTCGAACACTACCATATATTGCCTTAAGACCACCAAGACTGTTCCGCATAATAGACTACTTCCGTCCTCTTCAACTACATACTGTTCTCAAACCAAAATTGATCCAAAAGACAGAATCAAATCGCCTTTTCAAGGTTTTAGTACCCCAGACAATATCCATGTTAGGGAAATAGGAAAACGTATATTAGATTTGAGTAAAGACCACGACCTCTCAATTTGCGTAGGGCAGGACCCCAACCCAAAATTCCGGACTAAATATTTCTTAAGAAATAAAAATCAAGAACCTAGGACAGAAAACACAGGTTTTGTAAGAATAACTTAGGCCAGAAATTGGTTAGGCCTACTATTATAGTGAGTAGGGACATCATACCTAGGTCGACTAAGCCTACATCAATTAAATTATTTTCTGCCAATGTACAATCCATTCTTAATAAACTATTAGAACTGGAAGTAATAATTTCTGAAAATGATTTCTCTGTTTTGTGTATATGTGAGCACTGGTGTTCTCCCGAGACTGAAGGCCTAGCAGTATTACTTGGTTTTGTGTGTGCCTCAATGTTCTACCGAACTCAACAATCCCATGGAGGAGTCGCTGTCTTTATAAAGAACAATTTATAGAGTACTCAGTGATCGAACTAACCCATTTTTGCCTGGAACGACACTTTGAAGTTGTAGGTGCAGTTGTTAAATTCTCTAAGTGGAACATTGTTTTTATATCTCTCTACCGTGTTACAGATGGGGATAAGGATATCTTTTTTAATACTTTTGAAAGACTCTGGTTGCGATAGCAAGGATAAACCTACCCATTGTCGTCTGTGGTGATCTAAATCTGGACATAAATAACAATGATTCGTCTGTGAAAAAATTCCAAAACCTTCTCAAACCCCTCAATTGCTATTGTGCTAATTTTTTTTCCTACAAGAAACAACTCTGTATGACACAACATCGTAAGTAATCTCAGTGTAGCTATACTTCAGCCGCCAATATCGGACCACTGTGCTCTAGCAACTACATTAACAAGAGATTCTACAGTTCCACCAACATCTGGTCATGAGGAGAAAACCATCCGATCTTTCAGCAAGTCAAATAAACACAAGTTTCGTACGCATCTTATTAGTACAATCTGGAATAATATTTTAAGCGCAAGGGAGACAAATAATTAGATTTTTTTTCTTCAACATTTCCTTATTGTAATGGATTTATATTTTTCTTTAAAAACTGTTCGAACCAGATACAGGTTCGAAGGGTTTTACAAAGAAATTTAATAAACCGTCTAAAGAAGTCCTTCTGCTCAAACAGGATGTCTCTTGTCGCCATGACTTTTACAAGTGGGCTTTGAAGTAAAATACAAACATACCTGAGACTAAAACTCAATATGAGGCAGCACGCAAGAACTACAAGCAAGCACTCTTTAAAGCTAAGCTGGATTTCAATTCAGAATACATAGCATCTGCACCTAACAGCTGTAAGGCAGCTTGGGAAATCATCAATACTACCAGAGGGACATCTGCCAATGAGAAAGTTCACCATAATCTGACACCTGATGACTTCAACAGCACTTTCCTTGAGGATTCAGAATTTCACAACCATGAGGTGACTCATCAGCATTTCAACTAGAACCCAGTGTCTTGTGATAATTTTTTTTTTTATTTATAAATGATATGCACAAGTGTATTATGGCCATAAAAAGCAGTTCAAGAAAGGATATCTTTGATATATCTGTTGATTTCATAAAGGAAGTGCTTCTAGCCATAATAGAGCCTCTCACTGAGTGTATAAATGATTGCTTAATATGTGGTCAGTTCCCTGTTCTTTTAAAATTTTCAAAAGTGGTGCCTATCTTTAAGAAAGGGAATCCGGCCCTGGTAGAGAATTACCGTCCGGTTTCTCTTGTCCCTGTTTTCTTTAAAATCATTGACAAGGCTGTGATACACCAGGTAAGCCAGTTTTTTGAAAATAATTTCTTTTCTAAATTCCAGTTTGGCTTTCGTAGGGTTCTGTCAACTGCGTACGTAGTGGATGTCTTGGTGTCAGCTGTATTAGATGGATTTGAAAACCATGATAACACGTTGGCCTCATTGTGTGACCTAACCAAGGCCTTCGACTGTGTCCTGCACAATATTCTCCTGAGTAAACTACACTTTTATGGCATAACTGGTGTTGAGCTCCAGGTTTGCAAATCTTATTTGGAAGATCGCACTCAGAGAGTGTGCTTTAAATCACAAACTATCTGAGACAGCCTCAATTGAATGAGGCATACCACAGGGATCAATCCTTGGACCTTTTTTGTTTCTGGTCCTTATAAGTGATTTACCATGTAATGTTGTTTGCTGTAATTCTGTAATCTTCGCTGATGATTCTACATTGTTTTGTTCTTGCAAAGTTTTCCAAACATTTTTATAAAATGAGTAATTACTTAATGGAAGTTAGTCTGTGATTCAATGCGAATGGCCTGAGTTAGATGCGGTTTCCAGCATTTAACTCTAACTAATAAGGTATGACAAGACCCATGCTTACATTTAACTCTAACTAATAAGGTATGACAAGACCCATGCTTACATTTGACTCTAACTAATAAGGTATGACAAGACCCATGCTTACATTTGACTCTAACTAATAAGGTATGACAAGACCCATGCTTACATTTAACTCTAACTAATAAGGTATGACAAGACCCATGCTTACATTTGACTCTAATTAATAAGGTATGACAAGACCCATGCTTACATTTGACTCTAACTAATAAGGTATGACAAGACCCATGCTTACATTTGACTAACTAATAAAGTATGACAAGACCCATGCTTACATTTGACTCTAACTAATAAAGTATGACAAGACCCATGCTTACATTTGACTCTAACTAATAAGGTATGACAAGACCCATGCTTACATTTAACTCTAACTAATAAAGTATGACAAGACCCATGCTTACATTTAAGATTTCTATGATACCCTCAACTGTAGTGGGGTACAAATTCTATCATAGTCTCTCCAATGTAGAAATGTGATGGTTATTACATTAAAAAGTAGTTTAGATATCCATATGATAGTTTACAAAGTTTATAGATTGTATCTGAAATGGTTTAAAAAATAAAAAGTCGTTTTAAGACTTGAAAAATACTGTTACTGCTTTTTTTTATGTCCTATAATGTTTAGTTTAATTTTTGAGAAATTATGTGTAATTAATTGTTGCTAATATATTTCTTGTTTTTACCTTACAATAAAGTTTATTATATTCTATTCTGTTGATTCGAAAGTAGTATTTATGTGGATAGTTGAAGAAGTGTTTCAACAATTCCCATTACCATACATTAATAAATAGTGTTCAGTGATATTTTAGTTACATGTAAAATGTTTACTTTAAACTTTTTACATGTAATCCAAAGTCTATATTATCATATGTGAACTCTTTTTACACATGAGACGTGTAATTTATAATTTTTAATAAATTCTTCTCTAACATAGAAGTAACAGAATAATTGCTGGACAATTGCTATATTATGATTATGCCAACAGAAAATTAAAATAATTTCAGTTCACTCAAGACAAAGAAGACAGATTCCAATGTTTAAATGTTTTAAATATTTTATTAATAATTAAAGACCTTCCCTTTGTGACAAGTTGACTTTTTCTACATAACTTTCTAATAATTCTCTTACT
This sequence comes from Stictocephala bisonia, assembly GCA_035578905.1. NCBI lineage: Eukaryota > Metazoa > Arthropoda > Insecta > Hemiptera > Membracidae > Stictocephala > Stictocephala bisonia. The sequence continues at coordinate 601,426 of JAQJVL010000201.1, forward strand.
AAATTCTGGCCAAATCCTTCACATGTATCTTTTGTAGATTATGAGAACATATGCTGAATTCTGTTCTTTCAATCAATGCCTTATTTCAAACTGAATTTGCTAAGAAACATTTTAATTCAATCAATTAATTACATATTATGATAACTTCTACCTTTATATTGTAATTCTCATATTATTTTAATGTTATTTAAGCTTATTGACTTAATTGCAGAGAATTTATAGTTTATGACTGTGAAAAGAAAACAGCAATTTCTGGATTAGTGAAGCCAAACATTGTGTTGATGTCAGTATTACCAGTGGATGTGACTTCAGTGAAATTCTCTTTTCCTGGACAGTTGGATTTCCACCTCACATTGCCAGTAGACAGAAGCCAAGTTGTCATGTTGAAGTAAGTACAGGGATAAAAATTTAAGTATTTATTTATCTAAAAGTAATATTTTATTTTGCAAAGTAAAATTAAAATTTTAATTTCTTTTTTGATTTTTAAGGTAGTATTAAAATTATAACTAGAAACGCAGTTGGTTTTAAGGTATGCACTAAAGTTTGATTGGAGTGCTTTCATGAGAAAAATACTGCTAAGTAGATCAATAACTTTATTTAAACAAGTAAATTTAGACTTCTTGTTTGTTTATTACAGAATTTATCAAATAAATAGAAAACAGTAAACATGTCATCGCATTAAACGAATCAGAAAACAAGTTAGAAGCACATGGAAGTGTTTAGTATCATTACAAGTATAAAACTATGGTAAATGTTATCTATATCCATTTTGAAGTATACTTCAAACATTAAGGAACAGTTTAAAGATTGGCTGATATTTTTTTTAATGTTACCAGTCGGTGGTGGGGGGAAACAGTGTTAACAGTAGATTGCGGTGAAGCCATCGCACGTTGGGTATCCCAGTGCCTACTGAATGTTCCCACTGGTCTGCGGATGGGCCACTATTCCAAGCCCACAGTGCCCTTGAGAACTGTGGACAATGGATGGACCAAGTTTCTCAAAGTTTACCCAAAACTTCGCAGTCATTATTTGGTAAGGAAGTTCTTATTATTATTATTATTTTTTGAAGCAAGATATATTTATTCAATCATAATGTTTAAATTTTGGTTAATAATCAGTGCAATATTTTTTGTATTGTCAAAACAACTTATCATTAGCAGCTGCCATAGTTTACACTGACTGTTAGCCATTTTACACTGTTATTTTAAATTGAACAATTTCTTATTGTTATGTTGTTTATTTAATACAATATGATTTTTTTGGAATTTACCACAAGAAACAAAATTCTCTGATATTAGCATAAGTGAGATCTTCAATCTCCTTTCTATTATTATTATTTATTGCATAAATATACCTCATAAGCAGGGACAAAGGCAGGACTCAAGAATTCCTGGGCTACAGAAAACAAGGGCTGAGCCGCTTTTGATAGTGGCACTGTAGTGTCTGACTGCAGACAAGGGAAGGTTATGTCACTGGCCTTATCCACCTTTCTGACAGTGGCACTGTAGTGTCTGACTGCAGACAAGGGAAGGTTATGTCACTGGCCTTATCCACCTTTTTGACAGTGGCACTGTAGTGTCTGACTGCAGACAAGGGAAGGTTATGTCACTGGCCTTATCCACCTTTCTGACAGTGGCACTGTAGTGTCTGACTGCAGACAAGGGAAGGTTATGTCACTGGCCTTATCCACCTTTCTGACAGTGGCACTGTAGTGTCTGACTGCAGACAAGGGAAGGTTATGTCACTGGCCTTATCCACCTTTCTGACAGTGGCACTGTAGTGTCTGACTGCAGACAAGGGAAGGTTATGTCACTGGCCTTATCCACCTTTTTGACAGTGGCACTGTAGTGTCTGACTGCAGACAAGGGAAGGTTATGTCACTGGCCTTATCCACCTTTCTGACAGTGGCACTGTAGTGTCTGACTGCAGACAAGGGAAGGTTATGTCACTGGCCTTATCCACCTTTCTGACAGTGGCACTGTAGTGTCTGACTGCAGACAAGGGAAGGTTATGTCACTGGCCTTATCCACCTTTTTGACAGTGGCACTGTAGTGTCTGACTGCAGACGAGGGAAGGTTATGTCACTGGCCTTATCCACCTTTCTGACAGTGGCACTGTAGTGTCTGACTGCAGACGAGGGAAGGTTATGTCACTGGCCTTATCCACCTTTCTGACAGTGGCACTGTAGTGTCTGACTGCAGACGAGGGAAGGTTATGTCACTGGCCTTATCCACCTTTTTGACAGTGGCACTGTAGTGTCTGACTGCAGACGAGGGAAGGTTATGTCACTGGCCTTATCCACCTTTCTGACAGTGGCACTGTAGTGTCTGACTGCAGACGAGGGAAGGTTATGTCACTGGCCTTATCCACCTTTCTGACAGTGGCACTGTAGTGTCTGACTGCAGACGAGGGAAGGTTATGTCACTGGCCTTATCCACCTTTCTGACAGTGGCATTGTAGTGTCTGACTGCAGACGAGGGAAGGTTATGTCACTGGCCTTATCCACCTTTCTCAGGAATGCCACAACTTTTAATTTAATTTGGTGTGATCATTTTCACGTCTCTGGTGTTTTATTAAAACATTAAATTATAATTACTGTACAGTAATTTGCGTTTCTTGATGAGCATAACGAAATGAAAATTCAGTAATCATTTTATTGTAATACACAGTAAACCCTATGAGAAATAACCCTTGTAAATTGCTGAATGAAAAAGCTAGTATAAGAAAAAATTTTGCATTTTTTTCTCAGGAAAAACTTGAAACGTGAATGTTGTATAATATTGCAGCGGAAACGCGATGGTACCAATTTGCAGCGGATACGCGATGGCCCCAATTTGCGGGGAAACGCGCGGGAAAATGCGTTTTGACAAAATTACGGGATAATTAAAAGGCGGATTGAATGCGCGTTTAATTAAAATGGGTGAGTTGAATAACTCGTGATTAAGTATCAGAGGCCGTGTGAGAATATCACTGGGTAATAGGCTTCGCCGTTTCCGCCGCGTTAGAAACGCGTGGGCTGGTAAAATAGTGTTGGCCGCGTGAGTGCTAATTGACGGTGCCTAACCAATCACAACCAGCTTTGATCAGCACTAAGAGTGATCTACCTTAAGGGTAATATAATTACATGACAATTGATACATTAAATTTAATAGTGAAATAACTGGTTGGCTGCGGTCCCCTCGTGCCCTAGAGTTCCCTATCCCTACATTTAACTGACTGATTTAATCCTACCCCGCAGAACTACTCCCCCCCCCCTTAATGGTTAATTTAGCCCAACCGAAACATAATTAATATTAATTAATTAAGGAAGAATTCTTAAACTAGGCACTTAGCTGACGAGTGAGCGGCCTCACTCTCCCTCTTGCTGGCGCTGACCCTGGACACCGACGCACGACTCCGTACGCCGCACCCTTCCCAGATCCCCGCGCATGCGCACGCGATAGTTTCCTCTTTCACCACGGGTGGCGCTCGCCACAATCTCCCCCCCTAAAAAGGTTTTTTTTTTTTTTTTATTTGTTTTTTTTTTTTTATAGGTGGGAGGTAAGGAAGGTTTGGGGCGCAGCTTGTCTGGCTCAAATCCCGGGGGTCCGAAGAGTCCGCCCCTCCTCCAGCAGGGAGGTGCCCTACGTTCGAAAGTGAATACGCTGTAAGTCGTCCCCAGTTGGTTAGTTGAAGCAGAGGTCAGTGCTCTGAAATTCTCCTCCTTCTTTGTTTTTGGTTTTTTTTCAAATAGAAGGTAAGGTGTGTCAGCTCGCGCGGCAAAATAACTACTTAACTACTTATGATCCTAACAGTAAAACTGACCCTAACCATTTTGCTGGAACTAAAACTAAATCTGAAGTGGTGCGGGAGTGTGTCAGCGAAACGGTGTATATAGTAGGACGGATCCGATTGTTATCACACCTTCCACCGGTTCTTATCGCGCAGTGTGGATTCACCACTCTGGTTAGCTGATCCCTGTAGCCACGATGGTGGTTAGCCATGATGTTGGGTAGCCATGATGTTGAGTTAGCCGTAACAGCGGCTGTGTGCACCACATAATAGTGATTCAAAATGGATACTGCATCTTCCGATGGGGCAACCCATGCCTCAAGGTAGTTGAATGCGCCACTACCCGCCATAGTTGGAGGTCAGATATGGCAATCCATGCCGAAATGCAACAAGATGACAATGTGCTTCACACTATAAAGTTGGTAAATAGACCAATAGTGGTCGGATAGCTGAATTACTGCCCCTCCTCAATCCAGGGCTCAGCCGATGGATGATAGGATAGCTGAAAGGCGGGTGGTCGCTGTTCATAGCTGGCGTGACTGGAATGACATTTCTTGAATAGGTGGAACCAGTTGACTCACACTTGGTTTTTAAGTCGCAAATCGCTGACACATGCCCTTATCGGACGCAAATCTCCCCCGCGACTATCTTAAATGGTAAGGTAATTCTATTTATTTGCTAATTTGAAAAAAAGGAAATTGAATCAATTTAAATTAGTTATGGTTGACTAGGGAATCGTGAATTACAGAAAAATACTAATATAATAAAGGTTAAAAAGAAATAAAAAATATTAATATAAAAGGAAAATTAAATCTGAAGCTTAACATTAAATGCAATAATTGAAATTAGTAAACTTAGCTCTATTGTTCGACACACGTTACACTTCCCTTCTCTCTTTGCTTATTAAATATGTTGGTAAATAAATGCTGGAGAGAAACACTGCCTAGTCTGTGCGTACGTCGGTCGTTAGTAAACGCGATGGGAAAACTGTCGGTGAAAAAAGGTAAACATTAAGTCGGTCTGTATGTGAGGTTGGTAATGTATAGACACATCTCGGGTGCCCTTTTTTTTGCTGTTAAAAGACAAGTGGAGGTGAAGGTAGGATATTAATTATTAAATTAATTACTAAAGGTGATTATCAATTTTTCAATGTGTGTGTATCAAAATTAAAGTGACCTAATAGATTGTGGCTTGGCCAATTCCCCATTGTGGTATATTGTTATAGCGTCTGTCTGTCTATTGTCCTCGGTATCGCAGCCGACCCGACTTAACAATGGAATGCGATAAGAGCGACCCTTCGTCGACGTCTTCCGCTCTGTCGCTTCCAAGAATAATTATTTGAGCTGGGTGCAGTCTATTCATATACTGACCGCGCTCGCCCATAATATAAGGTTTTCCATCTTACAGCTACATTAAATTATATGCCAACACCCCAAATAAATATATATATATTACAATATTTAATACTAGGAAATTTTATTCTCACAACTAATTGACTCATTGTCAATTCTGACATGTTTGTCTCGCTCCTAATAATCGTCCCTAATACATCGCGCTAAATAAACCTGTTTCATATCCTTAACTTTATTACAATTCTTAATCTAATTTGCCCGTATCCCTAGCTCATTGCTGGCATCCCTAAGTACTAACTAGAAAAGAAAGGTGATAGACAGAACAGAGATAGTTATGTGTAAGTGTGACGACGATCGTTGTGCTACTATGTGTGAGTGACGTGTGCGTGTGTATGTGTGTGTGTGTGTTACACTGCGACTATCCTGAGGCGTGTCGACTCACCTCACGATGGCTTATCCGCCAGCTGTGTGCCGGGCAAGCAGCATAAACAAAAGTGAATTACAAAAAAAAAAACACAAAAATATTTCACAGCTTTTGTTTATACTGGAATTAAGGCTTATGAAATGATTTACTTAATCTAAGTGATAAAAAAAATTAAAACTTGCCACGGTCACAGCGGCTTAGCAGCGTGTTCCCTACTAACGATGTATAAAACGGTAAAAAAACTTTTCGGCGCCTCACGTCAACAGGACGTCGGGCAATTTGTAGGGAAGTCCTCGTAAAGAAATCCCTTAGACTCAAACGCCCGACCCCGTGGTAACTAGAGGTGTCGTCCGGAAGAAAACTTAAACGCGGGAAGACGTGTAGATAGAATGAAGGAAAGGAAAGGAAGATAGAACTTAAGAACTACACTAACCTAGGCTAGGGACCGTCGCATAGCACTCACCCGGCCATATTAAAACTGGGGCTGAAAAAAACGTTTTAATTGAGAAACGTGTGCCGACGTTTCAAAGCTCCCCGTCGATGGTTTCACTAACTGTACGGTGACCGGTGTGGTGAATCGGCCTATCACACACGGGTTGGACCATTGTGGCATGAGTTTGTAATTCACGCTATCGGCCGCTTTGGACTGGGGATGTAATCTATACATAACCCAATCACCCGGTTTGAAGTTATGGGGTTTCTTACCCCTGTTGTAATACGCCTCGCGCTTTTGCCTTGCGCGACGCAGAGCGTCTAACGCTTGCCTCCAGCGCTGCTCCGTTGGAATCTGCGGGGCCGCGGGCACTAGCTCATCGAGCCTCCACGCTAATTGAAGCGGGTGTTTTATTTCCCTGCCCAGGAACAAGCTAGCAGGCGTGACGCCTGTGCTGTCATGCTGGGCGGAATTGAAGGCCACTTTAATTGGAATAAAATTTTCCAATTAAAAAATTAACTGTTCAATTAACTAATTAAATTAAATTTATTGTTTAATGCTCTGTTAATTAAAATTACAAATTCAAATTACATTTATGGATTCCCTAATACAATACTCATACAAAAGAATTGCTTCACTTTCAGTCGGTCATATTCGTTAGTGTGTTTGTTCAACCAATAAGTTCTCCTCCAAAAAAAATGTGTAGCTAGAAAACTGAACCACTACAGGTAGGTCAGCCAGAAAAACCCTATTATTTACAAAATACCCTAAAAAATTTTCCCATTAAAAATTAACTGCTCCCTTAACTAATTAAATTGAATTTATTGTCAAATGTCCATTAATTAATTAAATTAAATTTATTGTTTAGTGGCCAATTAATTAATTAATAAAATTACAAATACAATTTATATTTTCTTGTTTACAAATGCCTTATTGCGATATTTATTTAAAAGAATTGTTCCACTTTTAGTCAGTAATATTCGTCAGTGTGTTTGTGCAATCTATAAGCTCAGTTAGACACGGCTGGGTGTCTTGGAGTAGATAAAACCGGTTTCTTCTATGTCGATCGATAATGCTAAAGTATAACTGGAATACCGTTGACCTGTTGTAATATAATAGCTTGCTGGGGTGACATTTAATACTGGCTGAAAGAAAATATGCTAAACTTAACTTAATATGAACTGTACATAATCAATAGAATACATTACATACTGTAAATAATAGAAACATTAATCAATAGTTAATTGTCTCTCCACTCAGGTTACTCCGAGATTTCCCAAGCGAAATTTTATTTTCAGTCTTATTAACTCCTCACATAGTTACTCTTTATTTTTTATTTTTTTTTTTTTTTACATTTTACATTTGATTTTACATTTTTTTTACATTTTTAACTTAATTTTATATATTTTTTTTTACGTTTTTTTCCTTTTTAATAGATTTCCACTTATTCATTTTGGAAAAGAGGACTACATTATTATTAACTTCGCTTGGAAAATAATTAGCGTGAAATCTCCTAGGTAGTTGGATGTAACCCAAGCTTTGAGAAAATCTGTCACAAAATTCGTTATCACAAGGTGTAATTAAAAATAGATTGCCGCACACATCGTGAACGAAATTACACTATTACAATTACTTAAATATAAATGAATGAAAAAGGCCGTCCAAAATACTATTGGCTTTCGTGTATGTACTAATGGCTAGAGTGGAATGAATTTCCTGCAGACTTTGATAAATATTTGATATTGCTTTATAAGATTTATAGTTAATATATCTGACGTTATTTACACAAATTTGAATATTTTTCCCTTTAATTAAATTCAACAAATGTGGGCACGAGGTTCGAAGGTATATTGTTAAAAGCACTCACGCGTTCGTATAAACGGAAAATGTACACAAAATTGGATTCGTAACTTCTTCTCCCTTCATTTTTTTACTATTTATCTTTCTTAAGTAAATTGAAAAAGAGGGACATATACGGAAATTGACAACGATGAAATCACCGGATGCACGTCGTCGCAGCCTATAGACAGGTTTAAAAAACGAACGACCCAGCCCGTCTACACCGCAGACACGCACCTCCCGGTTCGCACCGTCATCATTCTCGGCATTTATTACACAAAAAATTTAAATCACCTTCTTAAAAATAATATTGCACTAAATTCCATTCGAGTAATTCGCAAATTTGTTGCCTTATGGTTGAATGCCAAGAGTGAAAGTCATGTTTGCCGGTCGGCCGACATGCTCGTGACGACATGCTCGTGACATGCCCGTGCCGTGACCGACATGTCCGAATCGGCATCCCTTCGTGCAAACTAACCGAGCTTTTACTAATAAAACCCCTACATGTATATTGCCAAAACTGATCGCCCTGCCATTTCACTCCTAAAAAAAAAATATTTAATTTTAATTCCGAACGCTCTGCTACCAATTGCAGCGGAAACGCGATGGTACCAATTTGCAGCGGATACGCGATGGCCCCAATTTGCGGGGAAACGCGCGGGAAAATGCGTTTTGACAAAATTACGGGATGATTAAAAGGCGGATTGAATGCGCGTTTAATTAAAATGGGTGAGTTGAATAACTCGTGATTAAGTATCAGAGGCCGTGTGAGAATATCACTGGGTAATAGGCTTCGCCGTTTCCGCCGCGTTAGAAACGCGTGGGCTGGTAAAATAGTGTTGGCCGCGTGAGTGCTAATTGACGGTGCCTAACCAATCACAACCAGCTTTGATCAGCACTAAGAGTGATCTACCTTAAGGGTAATATAATTACATGACAATTGATACATTAAATTTAATAGTGAAATAACTGGTTGGCTGCGATCCCCTCGTGCCCTAGAGTTCCCTATCCCTACATTTAACTGACTGATTTAATCCTACCCCGCAGAACTACTCCCCCCCCCCCCTTAATGGTTAATTTAGCCCAACCGAAACATAATTAATATTAATTAATTAAGGAAGAATTCTTAAACTAGGCACTTAGCTGACGAGTGAGCGGCCTCACTCTCCCTCTTGCTGGCGCTGACCCTGGACACCGACGCACGACTCCGTACGCCGCACCCTTCCCAGATCCCCGCGCATGCGCACGCGATAGTTTCCTCTTTCACCACGGGTGGCGCTCGCCACAATATGTTAAGTTAAATTAAATCTTTTAGTTTAAATATTTTGTATTCAAGTCAATAGTTCCTTTACAATCATTTAAAAATTAGTTTCATTTGATCCTGAATCTGGTCCACCTATCAACGCCTGGTTTTCATTTGTAACATTTGACCACAAAGAAGCTTGTTACACAAGAAATTTTAGATAATACTACAATTAGATTGTAGAATTATCTAATCACACAGATGTAAATATATTTAGTAAAACAACTATCTGAAGTCATGTAATGTGAAAAATCCTTAAGATTTTAAAGTGATTTTAATAGTTGTTCTAATTACCTATAGACCAATAAATTATGTGGATTCGTAATATATGGTTATAAGAACAATATAATGTATTAACATTATAATGTTATAATAAAAAATAATAACTGAGCACCCTTAAACAGTTTTTTTATTAATTAATAAAAAAACTGTTTAAGGGTGCTCAGTTATTATTTTTTATTATAACATTATTATTAATAGCAGCCCTAGGAATTACAACTTTTGTATTAACATTGTATTGATGAGAAATTTATTATTCTATATTTATGGATTGTCCTGATTAAAAATGGGTAAGTGCTAAGTATGAGAAAAATACTAATATGAGTATAATTAATAAATTATATATTTGCATATATTAGACATAAGGAGAGAAATAAATGAAAAATTACTTTATTGTACATTTATGTTACAACTGGCAAGGTTAGGAGTAAAAAGTCCTCTTTTCCACTAAAGCATACCATAGAGAAGTGTTCAAGCATAAATTTAATTTAACTTTAATGTATAAATCAATCCAATTCTTTTTATTCAACTATCCCACAATAAATAAACAAATATGGTATAGGTATTATAAAATACATATTAAACTGGTGTTAGTTTCATTATCATTAAATATTTAATACAACAGCAGAGTTGTGATCCCGCATCATTAAACTTGCTTCTAACTTGTTTAAAATAGTAGTTCCGTGGCCTGTCTGAGGATGTTTGTATAAGGCCAGTAAAGTCACAGCCTACTTGTAAGAGCTGCGTGTCAGTCCCAAAGGCGAAAAATGTCGCATCCCAAGTACTTAAGGCAGTGCTGTAACCCAGCTACTTGAGGATAAAGTGTTATGGAGATTGTATGTGATAGGTTCAATGGTTGGTCCTCTCAATACAGACACAGTGTCCACTCAATGATTGCCATCGACATGGACACTACTATAGAAGTCCATGTTGGATGGTAGTCAAGATTTAGATGTTTAGGGAAGAGAACTGAGTGTCAGACTTGTCAGTTAGCTGAAAATCAGACCAAAATTACGTGGTTCGGATTCCATGTAAAGCTGTAGGTTCTTAGCTGCTTTGTCATTGGGCTATTAATAAATAGCTCTTTCTGAAAAAACAGATGACCTTAGTTAGTAACAGTTACTACACTTGTTCATCTACACTGATCACAATCATTCGCCCCTCATATTTGCTCATATCTTAACGATTGGCGTCTTATGAATGGATAATAATAATCCTACTCTCTGTTCCTAGTATTTCTCAATGGATGGTTTCACTGACATCAAGAGGTAAAAGCAAAAGAATAGACGCGAGTATATGACTGACAGATACTCACTTTGCTCACTCAAGAAAAGTTGAAAAATGTTGAAAGGTGTCACTCCCCTGCGCATGTCCTTGCTCCTAAGTATTGCATAAAATGAGTTTAATACAACATATTATATTTTATATTATTTTTTAGGTTTTATCTGATATTATCCTTATAACTAGAAATATTTAATTAAATATAGATTTTTAATATTAATATAAATCAATCGATTTCATATGAAATCAATCAATTTAATATTAATATTAAAAATTCTAACTTTTTTAATAAAATTAAAAAATCACTTAAACATTCTAATTTAATACACAATAAATATACTTATTTATCATTAAACTTATAAGCTATAGATCTTGTTACTAAGGCTAATATCACAAATATGTTTCACTTAACAGTCAAGATAATTAAACTAATTAAATCTAAAATATCTCAAATCACATTCCAATAATTCAGCAATATTGAAGCTTTTTAAATGTTAGTTTAAAATGTTAATCAGGGAGCCTATTCTTACATGGCCAGTTACCACTTAATCACAGAAGAATCAATAGCTGAATTGAACAGTCATCTGAGCCATCCAATCAGCCAAGAGCAATTCCGGGCCAACGTGACAGTTAAGGGAGCAGAAGACTTTGCTGAAGACTTGTGGGATTGGATCAAGCTTGGAGACCAAGTGGTTTTGCGAAACTTCAAACCTTGTACAAGGTAGGACCATCCAGATCAATTATCAATGTAGGCCTATATACTAGTTTAGGTTACGTTATTGTCAAAAGATCTTATCGATTGTACTTCTAAAAGACTAACAGTCTCAGTAGTAAAAATCAGAGTTATTCGTTTTAGATTAACATCTGTAATGTTACCGTATTCACACCACGCCAGTATCATTAATCTTTTGTCAGTTGTTATCAGTTCACCGAGCACAGAGCGCTTGTATTATCTGTAGATCTGCCATTTCCTACCCAGTATACTGTGTCATTATGCCAAGATATTCTCGCTTATTTTTTTTTACCTCAGTACTCAATGAACTGAACAGTGCCAATTACTTTGGAGATGGCTATCTAGTTTGACTGCTCCATCTTACAAGTCCCCGCCAACCTCGATGGCCACTGCAACCTTGTTTGGCCTCAGCATCCTTTTTAAGAGCTTCCCTATGGAGTCAAGCTTGCAAAGTGGCCTGTACGATGATGGGGAGTCTGAGAGTATTTAATGACCTTGCCAATTAAACCAGGCATGAATTCTTTCATTGAGAAGGGAACTACTCCACTTCCAATCATGCATTCAGCATACGTAGCAGCAGTTGCAGTTGCTTGCCATGATGACCTTCAGAATCTCAGCAAGGATGCCATCAGGCCCTGGAGCTCTGATGTTCTTTATGGTGGATACTGACACTACAAGTACTTGTTATCTTAGCCAGGGAAGAGGATATGATAACAAGTACTGTCCTACTTCCACTCTGTTTCTAAAAAAATAGGATTTAATAAAAACTTCCTATTCCAACTGAAGCTATGTTTAAAAAAACTTCTGTTCTCACCATTCATCAACTTTTTGTTAGGAATTCCCTAACTCATATTTTCTTAAATGCAGGTAAACATTTACAGATATTACACATCCTTACAACTACAGATATGCACATTAAAAGCTATTTACACATTATCCTTATACAATTCCCTTTTACATATCCACCATTCTAAACAGAAATATTTGTGTGCACCACAACAATGGCTTCATACTTGAGTCACCTTCATTATCTTTATTTAAATCTAGAGTTAAAGAATAGATGTTTCATCTTGGCATAATATTGTCATTGATAGGCTGCTACTGCTTATTCTTTTTAAACTGTATCGATGTTTTATCTTTTTGTATGTTGACATGTTTTATTGTGTTTGCGTTCAACTGTACTAAATTTTAGTCGGGCCTAGTTTTTTCCGACAAAAGTAGGCTTAGTCAGGTTTGCTTATATGTCTCTTGTTCGTTTAGTGCTTGTTTGTTTATTGGCCTTGTGCTATCTGATTTTTAAACTACCAAAATGAAAATAGAGATTGTGCTGGTTGTAAGTAGCACATAGATTATAAATAATCTGACTCAATTTCATTCGTCATTTGTTGTAAATGGTTTCATGCGGATAAATCCTGTATTAATTTGAAAAAAACATTGTTCAGAAACATAAAGAAAAATGACAGCTAGGTTTTCCCTCTTGGCATTGATTATTATCGTAGCATACATTTAAAAAAATTTTGATAAAAAAGTAAGTAAACTTGAAATGGAAATAAAAGAACTAAAGTCTGAAAATTAAATATTGCTAAGAAAAAAACTTTACAAAATAGTTTTAAAACTAGTAAAACTGAATTGTCTAGGTTAAGCCAGCTGATTGTGGACATGAAGGATAATAATGTGGGGCGTTTTCAGAGCGAATAGAGGGTGGCAAAGAGGAACAAGGGGAAGCGGTTGTTGATTTGGAGGGTGGGGCTCTCTCTACCTCGAATCATTTGAGGTCCTAGGTGAGTTGCAAAATTTTGATGTTGAGAATCTTGGCGACTTCCCCCATCTTGTTGGCAAGAGGAGGGTTGGGCGCAGTGCGGGGGAGGGGTTGGAGGCACTGAGAGTGAAGGTGAATGGGGGACAGGAAGGTGTTGTTAGACTTGTATCGGACAGCTATGGTAGGGGTTGTGGGGTGAGATTGAGAAGATCCAAAATTAGCAAGAGTTTTGAAATATAGGAGTATGTAAGCCTAGGGGAGTCTTTCATGTCCATGATAGATAGAGCAGAGGTGGAAACTAAACATGCAAAAGATTCTGATTTTTTTTTGATAGTAGGCGGAACTAACGCCATCTAAAATCAAACAAATAAAAACTTGGGTCAAAGGTTGAACAATCTGGCAGGAGGGCTGAGCGGAAGGGTTCTGTTAGTGGAGACACCTCACATATATGACAGACCTAATAAAAATTTCAAAATCAAAACTTTGAATTAAATCCTTAAACAGAAAAATGTAAAATGCACTATTGGGGCTACTTAAATATAAATACCATAATTGATACGAAATGTTTCACTAAACGTGGCCTCCACATGAATGGTGTTGGTAAGGATGCTCTCAGCAACTTGATAATAAATTATCTGTCGTCAATCTTCTCAAAAACTAACGAAACGGAAAAAACTTGGAACAAAACATAACTGGGATAGTAACCTAATGGGAATTAGAAAGAAACATCACTCAAAAAACAAAATTTAAAAAATATGTTCTGTGCTTCAGCTAAATTATCAGTAGTCATTGCGAGCGGACGTGTTGTTGTTGCGAGTCAGGTCCACACGTGCAGCGATTAGTTTCCTGTTTGTTATGGGTATTTATATTGTTCATTTATAAATAATTTTATTATGTCTGTCCTGTGTGGCGTGTGTCGTTTTCCATGTGAGGATCCTAGTAAAGTAATTAAGTGTTCTGGAAGTTGTGGTGGTTTTAATCACCTAGACTGTGTGCCAATAAAAACGCGCAATGCAAAGAAGGATTGGTTTTGTGATGTCTGTCAGCTTGAGAAGAAAAATTTGTCATCCACAGCCAGTAGCAATTCTGCCACTCTTTTGGAGTAAACGAAGGAGTTCCTGATTAACACCTTGGAGGCTTTAAAACAAGAAATCATGGGTGAAGTGAAAAAAATCACTTCCGAGAATGCTGAGCTTCGTAGTTCTCTCCAGTTTTTGTCAGATTCTGTTGACAAATCTAACAAGCTAATGGATGACATAAAGAAACAACTAAAGAAAATGCAGGATGAGAACACACAGTTAATAAAAGAAAATACTGAGCTTCGTCTTTCTGTTAACAACTTGGAGTTTCGGTTGAGACATGTTGAACAACATTCTAGATGTCAAAACATTGAACTTGACGGTATTCCGGAAACATCGGGCGAGAACACCAACAAGATTGTCCAGGATGTAGCGGCTGCGATTTGCATGGAGTTCAGGGGAGAGACAGTTGTTGCGGCTCATCAAGTACCCTCTTTCAACAAGAAGAGAATACAGCCCATCATTGTGAGGTTTACCAACTACAATGAGCGAGACAGATGGATCTCTAGCTTCAAGTCCTTCCGGCCTCTCTCAGCGTCCTCTGTGAATACCAGTTTCAGCGGTATGTCTAAAGTATACGTCAATGAACATTTGACTCCAGAGAATAAGTCCTTCTTGGCCAAGCTAAAAGACGTAGCTAGGATTAAGAACTACAAGTATGTATGGTGTAGAAATGGAAAAATGTTTGTCAGAAAAGATAGTAACAACAAATGTATCAAATTGAGTGTCTGCAGATACAGCTGTAAGAATGCAAGAAAGTGGTTGCATAAATTTTATTGTTTTGTATATTAGTATAATTGAAGTCATTTATATTATTTCTTTTATTTTATGAATTCTTGTACATCGTTTGATTGCCTTGATCAAACATTTTTCCATAATCGTAAAGAAAGTTTAATTTGTATTCATCAGAATATTAGAAGTTTAAGGGAGAATTTCGACCTTTTTTTTTAGTTCATTTGTATCATATAAATGTAGATATTGATATTATAGGGAAATATGGATTTTTATCATGAAAAATATAATTATAAAATTACAATTATTTTTTTCTGTCGTAATGAAAATTATAGATCTGGAGAGATAGCTATTTTTGTTAAAGATACTCTTGATGTCAAGGCTATAAATTGTCAAATGCAATCAAGTGACGTATTATTGTTAGAATTATATCTTGATCATTGTATGTTTTCACTTCTTGGTATATATCAACAGCAGGAATTCTCAGAATTTAACTTTATTCATGAACAGGAATCAATAATGTGTAAATTGAAAACAAATACAGTTATAATATCGATATAAAAAAAGCATACAAGGGAATGGGCATGTTTTCTTTTGCTTTTGTGTGAAAATAGTTTTCATTCCTTTATTGATGAATATACCAGAATTTGTAATGAGTCAGCTTCATGTATAGATCATATTTTTGTCAGACATAAAAATTTAAACATTTTTTCAATTTGGTGTATTTCATATTGGTATAACAGATCATAGTTTAATAGCTCTACTAATACAAAAAATAAAACAAGATACCCAAAACAATAATAAAAACAGGCATATTGAAAGAAAAAATATAAACTGTTATAAGTTGAAGAATAGTTTATCAAATGTTGACTGGAATTATTTGAACAATTGTGATTATGTTGACGTAGTAATAATGAACTATTGGACTTGTTTTATTTAATAATGAATGAGCAAATTAATTTAAGCTTAGATGATAGAGTTATTAGTGTTAAACTATACAACCCAACACGTAAGAGTCCCTGGATAACTGACCTGGACAGAAAAATAAGTTAGCAAGGCTGGTAAAAAGAAAACCTTATGATGTTAAATTGTCTAATTATTTCAATGGCTTTAAGAACAAAAGAACAACATTAGTTTATTAATATTCGATAGAAAAACGTACTATAATATCAATCAATCAATCAATCAAAATTAACTTTATTCATAAGGCAAACAATTTGCTCAGATTGGTGTCATTTACAATAGTAATGTTAATAGTACAAGGTACAAAAATAGTTTCAATATTAAAACATAATTTGTTATCTCAACTTGTTGATCTAAAATTAAAGCTTAATCGTAATATTTAATGATTAGGGTACTTATTCTACAAAAAACTCATCTCTATAATACAGTGGTTTAGTGATGAGGAACATCTTTATTTATTTATTTTTTTTAACATATTGAAATCAGTTAGGTCTCTAATATTGGGTGGTAAATGATTGAAGAATGTTATTACTTTACAAGAAGGTTTTTTTAGTGTATATTGATAAGTTATGTTTATTATATGCAAGAAAATTTCCTTTTCATGTTGAGTATTTATGATAAGAATTTAATTTTGGTAAGCTTTTAAAATTTGATTTAACATGTAAAAGAAGTTGGAAAATAAGTAAACTGTGTACTGTCATAATTCCTGTCTCTTAGAAGTGGTCTTTTACAGATTCATTTGTTTTCAAATTTAACACTATACGGAGTGCTTTTTACATAACCCTAAAGCGATGTGAGATTCAATTAAAGCATGATATATCATTTTTAATGTTTTAAAACAACTAAATTTAGAAATTTGTCTTAATGCATATAGACCAGAAGTTATTTTTTTGCAAATTGAATTAATGTGACAGTCCCAACTGAATTGGCCATCTATATTAAAACCTAAAAATATTACAGTGTCTACTTCACTTAGTAAGCAATCACTCATAAAAATATTAACATTTTCTTTATTTTTTTGCTTAGATGATGAGAAGGGAACATATTTTGTTTTGTCTGGATTTGGTAATAAATTTATGCTATGTAAGTTCTGAACAGTATTAGAAAGATTAATAAAAGACGATATTTCTATATCTGGTTCTGAATCTCCAAATATTTTTATATTTATATCATCAGCAAATAAACAAATGTTATTGGGATTTTTGGTTATTGAGGGAAACCCACTCAAATATATTAAAAACAATAGTGGTCCCAATATTGATCCCTGGGGGACTCCATATTTTATGATATTTGTTGATGAAGAATAGGTAATCAATTGATTTAAACTATTTACATAGTCAATTACTACATACTGTTTTCTGCCAATGAGATTTGACTCAAACCAGCACAACGCTCTCTTTTTAATACCAATATGATTTAATATTTTAAGTAATAAATCATGGCAAACACTGTCATATGCTTTAGTTAGGTCCATAAAAATCCCTACAACTTTTTCTTTTTTGTCAATAGAATCAATGATTGATTCACAAAAATCTACACCAGCATTAACTACAGACTTTCCTTGTCTAAAGCTGCATTGCTGTTTATCTAGTAAATTAGTGTCCTCAAGGAATTTTGACAGTTGTAAATACATTACTCTTTCAACAATTTTTGAAAAGCTGGATAACAAAGATAGAGGTCTATAATTAGATAATTCTTTTGAATAACCACTTTTATAGCAGGGTTTGATTTTTGAAATTTTTAGTTTTTCGGGGAAATAACTTGAAATTAAAGAGGAATTTATGACATGCAACAATGGTATCATAATACTCGTATATGTTCGAGCCCTCTTAATTATTGGCATAGGCACTTCATCCCATCCTGTTGAATATTTATTATCAAAGGACATTATTAGTTTATCTAATTCTTCAGAACTAACTGTACTGGGATAAAATGTCATAGAGATTTTTTTGTCTGGAAAATCATGTCCTAAATTAGGAATAAATTTGAACTTGGGCAGTATAAAATTGTTAACCATTTCTGTGTAATAATCATTAAAGATCTGGCATACATTTCTTACATTAACATTTTTATTATCCTTTATGTATGGGATACTTTTAATTTCAATACTTTTGTTCAAACGATTCTTTCCAACTTCTTTATTTATAATATTCCACATAGTTTTACTGACATTTTGAGTTTTCTCTAATAATCTCTCATAAAAGGTATATTTTGCTTTTATAGATTCATTTTTTTAATTGCTTCTTTTTCCCATTCAAAATAGATTTTGCAGTTTGATCTTTAGTTTTTCTTACAATCTTACTTAAACTAATAACATCATTTCTTGTTTTAACAATATCATTAGTAATCTAAGTTTTATTAGTTTTGATTCTACTTTTAACTTTAGGAAAACATGCATCAAAATTATACATAAAAATATCAAAGAAAATATGAAATTTGTTTGTCACAGGAGCATTTAAGACACTGATCCAATTTTCACTTAACAAAATATCACAAAACAAACTTACACTATTTTCATTACAATTTCTACGGTAAGTAACAATATTTTTTCTTAATGGTGAAGTTTCAATAGTTCATCATATATCTCAAATAGATGGGCATCATAATCGGATAATTCAGTGATCATTCCATAAATTCCTGTTTCATCCGTAGCTATATTAGTGAAAACATTATCGATGCCAGTCTCCTTTGTCTCACATATTCTAGTAGGGAAGTTTACTAAAGCCCCTATGTGAATTTATGTGAACTTATGTGAATTTAAGATGTTCATCAGTCTACGGGTAGTTTTAGTTTCCTCTAGCACATCAACATTCACATCACCTATAATTACGATATTTTTAAATTAATACTTAGTATTTCTAATAATTCATCTAGCTTATCCAGGAATATTGTATCATAACATGCCTTTGGCGTTCTCTTAACACCAGCCAAGACAAACGAAAATTTTCCTGAGATTACTTTTACTACACAACATTCAAATTCTTTATCAGATACTATCTTTGTGACATCCTTTAAAATCAGTTGTTTAACATTGAGTTTAGAATTTGCTAGTATTACCCCACCCCCATATGACATATTTCGAGCATAAAAAGATTTTACATGCATGTTTTTTAGATTTAGACAATTTATTTCTTCTTCTTTCATTTTGTGCTCAGTTAATACTAATAAGTCAACTGTAATTTCATCCAGTAAAAGTGATAAGATATCTATCCAGAAGGTAAGTGTTGTATGTTCTAATGCAATATACTGTTTTTTTGTTTTATTGTCCATGTTACAGTTTTTTGTTTATAAACTTTTGATGGAGTGTTGATGCACGAGTTGTTTCAATTTGCTTCTCTATGTTACAAAAATTTTTTGAGTAATATTTAAGTTTAAATGATAGGAGAGTGACTTCGCTTCAACAAAATTTGTATCACTACAACTATTTACTAAAATCTGTTTATTGTTACTATAATATGATGTACGAGGGCTATTCAGAAAGTAAGGAATGTTTTGGAATTAAAATTAAACCAAGTACAAGAACAAAATTTTATTATATACATTTGAAAGAGGAACTAAAATACTACTTCTCTACATAGTTACCATTCAAATTCAGGCACTTATCGTAGCGGTGGACAAGCTTCGAAATCCCTGCGTCAAAGAATTCTGCCGCCTGTGATCTCAGCCACGCGGTGATGCTTTCCTGGAGCTCCTCGTCGTTGTCAAACCGCTGCGTTGCCAGCCAAGTCTTCATTTTTTGGGAATAAGTGAAAATCACTTGGAGCAAGATCAGGACTATAGGGTGGGTGAGGAAAAACTTCCCACTGGAATGAGTTTATCAATTCTTGTGTCCGGATTGCCGTGTGAGGTCGTGCATTGTCATGCAAAAACAAAATTTTTGATGACAATTTTCCTCGGCACTTGTTTTGGATTGCTCTCCTAAGGTTCTGCAATGTTTGGCAGTACTGATCAGAGTTTATGGTAGCAGCGCTCTCGAGATAATCAATAAGAAGAACACCTTGCCTGTCCCAGAACACTGTTGCCATGATTTTCCTTGCCAACAGAGTTTGAAGACATTTTCGTGGCTTTTTAGGGGAACTTGTGTGCCCCCACTCCATGGACTGTAATTTCGTCTCGGAATTAACGTGTTTTACCCAGGTTTCATCTCCCATTACGATACGATCCAATAGTGCATCACCATGATCGTGGTAGGCCTCCAAAAACGTCAAAGCTGCCCCCATTCTTTGTTCTTTATGGCGATCCATAAGCATTTTCGGTACCCATCTTGCACAAAACTTATGGTACAAAAACTAGCTTCTTTGTAACAATTTCAAACAATAAAGTCCGTGAAACTTATGGAAAACATAGAGCAAGCTCAGTTATTGTGAAACGGCGGCTTTCCCTAACCTTTTCATCAACTTTGGCGACCAGATCGTCAGTCACGATGCCCGAACGTCCACTCTTCTCTTGATCATGAACGTTGGTTCAGCCATTTTTGAACTGGATACACCACTTGCGGACAGAACTTTCATTCATTATGTTGTTCCCGTACACTGCACACAATTCCCGATGAATCTCTATTGGTTTTAAGTTTTTTGCTAACAAAAAACGTATCACAGACCCACTTCACAACTGGCGGGATTTTCTATTGCAGCACACATTTTTAAATTTGAATATAAAAAAAAGGGCACCGCAACGATGCTTCAATTGTCACGGCTGGAAGCCGACTGAGGAGCCAAGCAGAACGACACAAAGATGAACGTGATCTACGCGCGCCTGGCGGCAGTTTGATGGAAACGTTCCTTACTTTCTGAATGGCCCTCGTATTATCTAGGGTGCTCATATCAGTACTGTAAAGAATATATTTAGTCACAACTTGAGATAAGGAATTCTTCAAAGAGACTCGCTCACTTTTACTGTCTTTACCAGTTATTAATTTCAAGGGTTCTTGTAGTGATAGGGGTAGATCTTCCCTCCGTGTTTTCATGTGATTTTGCTTGTGGCAATAATCGGATTGATTGGTCTGGAGAACAGATTCAATATGGATTAGTTCCCTGATTCTTCTAAATAAAACTTGGTGTAATAGTCCATTTCTGTTGGCTCCTAGGGACCGCTCATTGTAAATTACTACCACAACATCTGCTCCTGTGCTGCGCCAAAATTTCACTAATTTGTTTGAGAACTGACAGGTGAATATGATCCCTGACACAACCCATGGGAGAACATATTAGTTGTTTCAGTCCCCTTGCTTTAAAATTTTCTGTCAAATGACCAAAAAATCTGTCATACTCACTTGGATTTGGCTTGTGGTTAAAATTTTGTTTGGTTACTAGACCATAAACATATGCTTATCCTGAGACCAAGACTCAAAATGTCTTCTGGAGCAAAGTTCTGACTGTTGCAGACGTTAGACCAATAACAAAAGAGAGTTTGAAATGTTTCAAAATTGATTGCTATGAGAATGGTTCATTTTACTGTAGGGATAAAAAGTTGAGGGGTAGAACTTGTTTACTAGTAAAAAAAGGAGTTAAATATTTTGAATGAGATGACATAGTAGATTTGAGTATCTGTTCAATTTTTGATTGTTCAGCCATTGAGTTATGCATTTCTAAAGTAGAGAAGGAAAATTTAATGATTGTTTGCTACAGAACACCTGGGTCTGGCAGTCAACAGTTTTTTAACATATTACAATATCTTTTTGAACTGTCAATTAAAGAAAAAAAGAATTTATTTTTGTTTGGTGATTTTAATTTTCTGACAGAAAGCAAACATGTATTATAGTATAAAATTTTGTTGACGACATTTAATTGTAAGTATTATATAAGTTCACCTACAAGAATTACACAAACAACCAAAAGTTGTCTCGATAATATAATAAGCAATGTGTCTACAGAGTGTTATTATATTATATATATTTATCTGATAGTCTACAGAAAATATTATATATTTTATGGAGTATCAGATCATAACTTTATGCAGGTTGTCAATTTTCATTTTGATTTAAAAGAGTTGTGTAAAAACAATAGTTTTAGAGCTATAATATTTAAACGAATAGTAAATGAAAATAACTGTAGAATGTTTGAAGGACTTATAATAATGGTGCCATTTATTTAATAAAGAATTAGTAAATGATGACTTACACACTTTTTCTTGCACATTAGTGAACTATTATGACCAGGCATATCCTAGAATATTAAAAAAAGAAATGAGCGTAAAGAAAAGTTCATGGTAAACACCTGAAACATGTAATAACTCAGATAAATTAAGAGATATCTTTTACTATGCAAAAACAGTAAATACAGATAAGTATTAGATAATGTACAGAAAATATAGAGGTATTCATAGAAAGTTAATAAGTGATACAAAGAAGTCAAAGCACATAGAGTATTTAAGAAAGTCAAGCAATATTTCTAAGGCTAGTTAGAATGTTATCAAAATGGGAACATGTGAAAATAAAAGAAAATATAATAATATTGAACTAATGATAGAAGGTAAAATTATTCTAAATCCATTTTTAGTAGCTGAAGAATTTAGTAAGTTCTTTTGTATTGTGTCAGAAAGTATCTATGCAAGTATAAATAACCAATCTCATGCATACAGTAACTTAGTTAATTGTCACCACAGTCCCAACCTTTCAAGTAATTTACAGTCATTTCCAAAGAGTATGTACAATTATAGACTTGTTGAAACGTTAAGTATAGTATCTAAGCTAATAGAAACATTGGTTAAGATTAGGTTGTTAGATTATTTCTGTGAGCATAGAATCATTAACACTAGTCAATTTGGGTTTCAGTCAAACTTGTCTACAACTGATGCTCTAATAAATTTGAACAATTACATTTTTACTGCTCTTGAGATTGAGTCATTTGTAGCTGAACAGATCAGAACATTCCAATCCTCAAAGCACATAATAAAAACTGGGCTGCCACAGGGGTCTGTTTTATACCCTTAATGATCTTCCTTCATACATATCAAATAAAACTGTTCCATTTGCAGATGACATAACAATACTCATAAAAACATAACAACAAAATAATTTACCAGAACAACTACAGCAGTCATTAACTGAATTGAATATCTGGCCAAACAATCATAAACTTTCTTTAAACGTTCATAAAACACAATTTGTAAATTTCCATTTAGTTCAAAACAAAGCCAATTTATTACAGCTCAAATATCTGGACACACAATTATTTTCAACACTGATCACCAAACTTTTGGGAGTGATTTTGGATGATTCACTGAGGTTGGAGCAGCAAATAAACAAACTGGCTTCAAAATTAAGTTCAGCATGTTTATTTTCCTGAAGGTCAATACGAAAGATTAGGTACTTGACAGATTTCAAAGCTGCTTTTTAGTTTATTACGGCTACTTTGAATCACTTCTAAGATATGGGATTATATAACTACTGCATTTAAACCATCATTTTTGTATTTGGACCAAAAACTTAACAATAGATTACCAGAAGTTTGGAAATTAATTAAAGATTTTAAATGTTTTAGACAAAAAAATTTTAAAATATTTGTTGTCAGCTGCCCTGTATAACATGGATGAATTTTTTCCAAGGGAATGAGCTATTTTTAAATTAGTAATAAAGCCTTCTATGTATTTTTTATTTGAGTTTAGTGTTATGTTGTACTGTATTATGGTTAGATTGATAGGATTATTTGCATTGAATCCTTTGTTATGTAAGAAGATATTATAATATTATGAAAAAGTTGTTATTGTACGATTAGGCAAATTAATACTTTGACTTTGTAATAACAAATTTGTGTACACGTATAGTAATCTGTACGTTATTTATTTTAGGTGTGCAGTAATTGCCATCAATCCTGACACAGGCAAGTTGGATCCCAATTTAGAACCTCTTTCAACTTTAAAAAAGTGAGTAGCTTTATTGAGATAGATAATTTAATAAGCAATAGATAATTTCATTAAAGAAATACCTGTGTCCCTTGAAAACAAATCTTATAATTTTGTATCTGAACATACTTGTTGACTGTATAATGATGAATATTTAGTTTTAAAAGTTAAAATTTTCAAGGTTTTGCATACACAATTGAATTTTTTAAATTTATCTAGATGACTAAAGAAAAAAATGGTTTTGCCATCATTAAATGACTTGAGGTTACCAAAGAGTCTATTCTTGTGCCTAACACATTTTGTAATATCAATGAAGAGAAGACACTTAGCAGTATTTATGTATTTAATGATAAATATTAAATACTATCTCATCTATTTTGGGGAAATTCTACAGAAGCGCTGCGGGTCTTCAAAATGCAAAAGAGAGTTATTAGACTTCTTTGTGGTTTGGGACCAAGGTAAACCTGTAAACAACACTTTAAAAAACTCAAATCCTTCCATTTACATCATTGTTTTTCTTCCAGTGCCTCTTATTTTTCAAATCACACTCTCAGATTTTTTAAAGGAATCACCTTCACAATAATTATTTAACTACAAATTTAGAAATTTTGCAACATGTATTTTTGTTGTCTACATCCACAGAACCACATTTTTTTTAAATCTCCTAATTAAATCTGCTTAATCATGTATAATATTTTCCCAAAACCACATAAAACACAAGCCATGTCTTTTTTATGTTTTGTGTTTTTTTTAAGGTTCAAAACGTTTGGTGCTAAATTTCTATTACAAAACTGCTTCAACAACCTCTCTGAGTATTTCAGTCACCGCAGTCTAGATACGTGATTAAAATTATGGGACTAATTTTCTCAGCTGGTAGCTATACCCCAACTCAAATTACTAAAAATTTTTGTTTTGCTTAATTTGTTTAGAGTTTTTGTTTTGAATTCTTACAGTTTTAACATGACAAACTTGTATTTCTAGATTATAAATGTAAATGACTTTTTATTTTATTAGAGTCATGTTACCGTAGTTTTTAATGTTATATTTTAGTTTTAGAACATAATATAAACATTTGTATTTTACTTGTTCAAATAGAACTCTTTGACAAGACACCCATGTAGACATTGCATGTAAAGGTGTTTAAGATGATGTGAATAAATAAATACTTATATTTAATATTTATATATTCTTACTATACAAAGAAGATTCTGGAGCAGTTGTAACTAGAGGTATGAGGCAGTGGCTTACTATGCAGTCAGCTCAGATTCGATTCCTGGTCTGAACATAAAGTGTTTACCATTTTGCTGCTCCCATGGTCATTGGTTCAATGAGCATACAAAACAAAAATGGGCTCCTCATATCAGGCGAAGGGAACTATGTCTTAATTGGTCATCTCTCCCCTCTAAATCTTCATGAAATTTACACATATAACCTACAAAACTTTTTTAATATCTGTTCAGCCTTAAACCTATCATACATAATATCACCTTAATCAGAGTGCTGAATTTTTAGGTATGTTTATAAACAAAAATTTAACTTGGCATTCTCACACAAATTTTATAAGCTACTGTATTGATTGTCTAGAATGACTTTCCTTCTTAGAAAACCCAGTAATGTTATTTTTGTCATTATTAACGTATAATGTGTACTGTATAACACTAGTTGAAGGTCTGACAAATTATTATACAAAAACATACACTGTATATACTCATAATTATTCTATACATGTGTATGAATAATTCTTTGATCCATCTAACTGTATATTTGTTTACATTTTGATACTTCCAGTATTTTCTGTCTCAAAATGTTTTCATAACTATTTAATATAGTATAATCATTTATTATCGGCCAAAAACTTTTAAAAAACATACATTTCATGACTTACATTACTTGGATATCTAAAATTTGCAAGCCAGTGAGATCAATTCCAAAGAATATGTATACTATATAGTAGTGACAAATTTAAATTTTACATTATTTTTTACAAGTTAAGTTCATGTATTTATTTTTCTTCTTATAGTGGAAGCCAATATTTACAGAATACAGATTTCACATGAGAGAATGTGATTTTTGTTAATAATCAATTTGTTTATGTCATAGCATAGGGAACCATTTTGCATTATATGTAAATTTTATTACTTGGATTATGATGAAAATGGATCCCTTTATATATTGTAAAAATTATCCAACTGCCCATTCACCCAATGTTGTACTGTAAATTAATTGAAGGTGGAACATATATTGTTTGTTTAATACATTTTAGTATTAAATTAAACAAAATTTTAACCAATAATTGTTAGTAAAATAACAGTTATTTTTTTAAGTTTTAACCCTTCGTACGCGACCTTAAAATTGATGAATTCTACTATAATGCTTATATAGTTGAAAAAAAAAAATATTTTTAATTTTCCAGAGTTAATTTTATTTATGTGCTCCATAAACATAGGTATTCCAAAAAAAACACACATTAGTTAAAAAGATGTATTTACATTTGATTTTCAGCATAGATGAAAAATATAAATTTTTGAAAATTTAGGCCTAAATATCATTTTTATTTAGTCATACAAAATTTGTATTTAGTCATACAAGTCTCATTAAAACTAATAATACACGTCGTAACTAATAATACTCATAATAACGTACATGTCAATATGTCTACAGTGTTGTAACCTCGCGTTGTTTACTTGGCGCGAAAATATACGCTTACAACGCAGGGCTGACACATGGGATGCGCACGCAACAGGAAATTCAGTCTGTCAACACACGTGATGCATCATCTGACAGCTGATATCAATCCCACTGCCTTCTGTCTAGCTCAAACGCACAAAATAAACAATCTCACGAATTCTAGCGGCATCAATATGTACTAGATGATTTTAAACAATCGAATGCGATATATTCCGCTTATCACGTTTACGGCTACAAATACCTAGCGATATATTTCGCTTACCGCGTACGAAGGGTTAAATAATGTTTTTAAGTAATTTTGTTCAATTTAAAAATTGTATACTAGTTAGTTAATGATTATGTATATCTATAATAATAATATTTTATTTCCAACAAATATATATACAATATTAATACATACTAACTTGGAAAGTACTAGCCTTCATTAACCAGTCACAAGGGCAGCAATAATTTAACATCAAATGAAAAGAATCTACCTGATATAATTCATCAGAATGTGTTGAACTTGTGCAGCTGCATGATTACCAGTTAACATAAAAAATAATAGTAAATAAATTCATAATTACCAGATCTGTCATAGGTTGGCCTAAATACATTTATAAATAAATAATTATAAAATAAATAGATACAACAAATTTTAGTGTTATGAAAAATAAAAGTAATACATGAAATATAGTTAATTTCAACCATCTATAAACAAAATCTGTTGAATAATGGAATAAACATTATTAGAGGTATGATTAAGGAAGCAAATAATAAAAAAAAAAAAAATAATAAGAGAATAAATAACGACAAATAGACAATAAGAAATAAATACAATAAAATCATGAGCAATAAATACATAACAAGAAATAAATAATAATAAATAGATAACGAAGATAATTCTATGCTTGGGATGATTCTTATCTAAAACTCCTACTAAATCAAAAGAAAATATGTTCAATAATTCAAAGATTCTGATGAACAGATGATATTATTGATGTATTTTCAGGTTTAGACAACTAAGGACTCCGGAAGAAAAAGAATTATCAGGCAGTGAGCCCATGTTTGGCTTGTACTTAGGTATGCACACAAGTGGTATTGTGAGCGTTGGAGACCCAGTCTATATCGGCGTTCAGTAGTGACTACGCAGAGAGTGGAAGAAATTAATTTTGTTAGGCTAATTAAATAACTCTAAATTGAAGTTAATAGTTTAGTTTTGTTTGGGAATTACTGAAAATTGGATTACATTTCTGTTTATAATTTGTTTTATGTAGTTATCAGCTAAATATTGTAACAAGATAAATAAACAAATTGTTTTCATCAAAATCTGATAATGTAATTTCTGTATCTTTTCATATATTAAGAAACTTTTTAGTC
The DNA here is from genome assembly GCA_035578905.1 of Stictocephala bisonia. Classification (NCBI taxonomy): domain Eukaryota; kingdom Metazoa; phylum Arthropoda; class Insecta; order Hemiptera; family Membracidae; genus Stictocephala; species Stictocephala bisonia. The sequence continues at coordinate 629,263 of JAQJVL010000201.1, forward strand.
AATAAATATCTTAGTATCTGTATAAAATTATGTTTGCATTTTGTTTATTATATCATATTCAAACTGCCATTAGAGTTTGTAGGAGCCATAACGTTACTAAAAGTTTCAGAATAATCACACTATATTTTTGTCGGCACTGGTGGCGCAGTGCTGTAAACCAGCTACATGGCGACAAAGTATTTGGGAGATTGTAGGCGATAGGTTGGATGCTCGGTCCTCTTAATACCGACATGGCGTTCGCTTGATGGTTGCTATCGGCGTGGACACTACTAGAGAAGTCTGGAGTGTCCATGTTGGGTGGTAATCATTGTGCGGATGTTGTGTGGGAGATAATTGAGTATCAGGCTTGTCAATTAGCTGAAAATCAGACCAGTACTACGTGGTTCGGATTCCACGTAAAGCTGTAGGTCCCTTAGTTGCCCTGGCTGTTGGGCTATTAATAAATTGCCCTTTCTGAGGAACAGTTGAACTCAGTTAGTAACCAGACTATACTCATTCACACTCATCCTACACTCATATAACCATTCATATTCGCCTTAAAATACCAACAACGTTGTGTCGGCGTCTCATATGTAAGAATGTAAGAATATATATCCTTAATGGAATACATTGTCATACCATACAAATCATTGTCGGTTAGACCACTTCTCAGTACCTAGACATGTGCTCTCTCGGTTGACATTTATAATTTACTATTTATTATAAAACAAAAGTGGAAATTAACATGCTAGGGAAAAAATATACCTACTCAAATATCACAAAATCCATAAGAAAACTGTTGTTTTCTTGGACCTAATATATAAATTTAGGAATATGGTAAAAGTTAAGACTATAAAACTAGACCTTCAGATTCTGGGAATATACCGCCCTCCATGCGAAAATGTGAAACTGGCTATTGAAATCATCTCCGACATCCTTGAGCTACAAGAAGCTCACAAAAGACCAACCTTAATTGTTGGGGACATAAATATTGACAGATTGGAATCAAGTCAAAAAAATAAAGCACTACAGCAAGAATTGCCTACACACGATATCCATTACCAGCACACGAATAACAAAAAATACTGCCACATCAATTGACTGTGTGTGCTTCAATGTACCACAGCAGGATATAACAGCACATGTAATACACACAGGCCTCTCTGATCACACAGCACAGCTTTGTAAACTACGCACAACCTACAAAAATGCACATCCACCAAACACCACAAGAATTATAAAGAACCGGAATTTACAAAACCTAAAATCCTCCCTCTCAGGACAAAACTGGGAAAGAATACATGAAGCCCCCAACACCGATACTGCATTCAATAGCTTTAAGCACATTCTGCAGCTGGCTCTAAATACTACATGCGCTTTAAGGAAAACCAAAACCATAAAAAAAAAAAAAAAATCTGAAGTTTTATGACAAAGAGTCTAGAGAACTAAAACGTTAATATCTCAAAGCCCTCCACAAATATGAGACAACAGGCTACATCAGAGATAAAAAATACATAATCAACAAGAAAAGAAGCTATGACTTAAAAATAAGAAGCCTTAAGCAGCAATCAACATCAGAATTCATTGAACAGTCAAGCAATAAATCTAAAGCTCTATGGCATGTCATCAACACTGGAAGAAGAGCAAAACTGGAAAGTACTCCCGAAATGAAAATAAAGATTCAAGACTCAATCATCAGTGACCCGACCTTAATAGCTGAACACTTAAACATATTCTTTTCCGATATAGCTGACAAAACCCTACTGCAAAATAAAGATCATATAGCTAACAATGAAAATACAAATAACTCACAAGCAATAGTATGTCCAGCAGATCTAACCCTAACTCCAACAAACATCAAAGAGGTTGAAAATATTATAAAGAGTTTAAAGCCTAACTCATCAGCTGGGATTGACGAATTTTCGTCCAAAATGGTACAATACTGCATTAAGGAACTCACTGCCCCGCTAGTAAGCATAATCAATAAAGCATTGGAACATGGTCAGTTTCCCTCTGCATTAAAAATTAGTAAAGTATATCCTAAACACAAAAAAGGTCCAACTACAGAGCTCCAAAACTACAGACCGATATCGCAGACTCCAAAATTATAGAAAAAGTTGTTCTTGCCAGATTGATGAAACATCTAACCCAGTATGACTTACTAACTGATAAACATGACTTTCAAAAATACAAATCGACAACCACAGCCCTGATTAACCTGATTGAATTTACTCTCGAACAAATTGACAATAAACAGTTCACTTCTGCTGTATTTTTGGACTATAGCAAGGCATTCGACAGTGGACCCCACCCCATACACATCCAGTGGTACAGTATTGACCTACACACCCGCCCATAAATGTACAGTGACATTTGTTTAAATATTTTGAACTAAAATTTAAACAATAAATAGAATTACATTAAGGAACAAAATTAAATGAACAAACTTATTTTATTTTACACAGATCCTGTTTGCAGTCGATTTGGATACACCTTTAGCCATCCTCGCTTATCACAAATATTGTGCCATCATTGCACCAAACATAATTATAGTTAATTTCTTTTGCCTTTATCTTGGTCAGCCTGAGAAGGTTCTTGGTCTCCGGAGTCAGCAGTTTTCATACTACACTGAATGTTATTATATATAAAACTATCTGAAACATAAACCATGACTCCACCTGTAATTCACGTAGACAGCGTTGTTTGGGAACGCTGGGTTTATGTCTTTAGCAGATAACTACCTGTGTTTCTCGTGCTGCCATGCACGTATTCTTAAGCCTCCAGTCTCTGAGCGGGACGATGAGTTTTGGTATGGCTCTAGGCTTGAATGTAGGCACTCTGTAAGCAGCCATCACATATTCTACCTTCAGCTCATGTTGTGGCAAGGCATGGCTATGGTAATGACGTTTTCTGTATAAGTTATATATATATATATATATATATATATATATATATATATATATATATTCCTTGAAAACTTTGAATTTGATGTAAGATATGTCTTGAAACACTAGTTTGGTTGCATGACATTAGAACAGTCAGTTTTGTTTAGTAGAAATACAAAATACTACATGGGCTACATTGGTAACCCGCGAGTACTGCAGGGTTAAGAAGGGTATTCAATAAAAAATTATTTTTGAAAATTGTTTAAATAAAATTGTTTGTCTTGTTATATATAAGTGTGATGAGGGAAACATTTTTTAAAATTTTGTACAGAGATGATTTGAGCTTTCTTGGTTCGTATCTCATTAACAAACGGTGCAATATATTTTATTCAAATTTTGAGAATATAGCGGATAAATGGTACTAATCAACCTAGAGGTAATTAAAAATAATAACAAACAAATTTTTTTTAAGTGTAACCAATTATTAGTTTTATAAATTACGTCCGAACGAATTTCAAATTGATATTTGTATAATTATATTCGGCAGAAAAAATTGATTAATAATACATATAATCTTTATTGTTAAAGTTTACAACAAATAAGGGAGTTATTCCCCGTTATGCTCGGGACATGCATCAAGAGTGTGGTTACTCTTATATGCAAAATTAGACGCATACATGCACAGCGCTGCTCCACTGTCGCGACCCCCCCCCCTTCCCACTCTAGCTGGAGGAAACTCCCTGTCGCTCTGGTCAACAATCCATCATTCTTATATATAGACATCCCGTGTGAGCGTTGGATCACTTGACAACGCAGAGGGGTTAAAATAAAATGTTATGTGAATCTGATTAAAGTAGCTGATAGTTATTGTAGTTTAAACAGTAATGTTTGTATGTAGTGTTTTTAATAATAGTTACTACCAAGTGTATAGTTCATTTACAATATTTTAAATTTATTTACAGACTTAGGTGCAGATGAAAAATGCGATGTCATATTACACCGTAATATTACCCTCTTATGATAAATTTCAATTTAAAGTGGCCTACTTATTTTTCAATATCTCTTGAAATTAATGTAAGGTTGTACTTCTCTGGATATAACAACCACCAGTTGTACTTGTATTTTATTAGTTTTGGGGCTAAAAACAGTTCTTATTGTTAATACTATATTTAACTACCAAATTTATTATTCGCCTATTACTGTATATATATTTCATTTATTTAGGGCGTTTGATACAGGTGAAAAATGTGTTGCCATATTACACTGTAAGATTTCCGTCTTATGTTGAATTTCAATTCAACTTAGCCTAGCTATTTTTCAATATGTATGTACTTCACTTAAATTGAATTGATGTATGTACTTTTGAAATTGATGTATGTACTTCACTTAAAGTCACTAATACAAAGCTGGTCTGGGATCACTTACAGACTGACTTACTATCGACATAAATGTTTAGCTACTTCGGAGTTCATATATTCTTACGTATTTATGTCCGCTGATTTGAATATGTTTATTAAAAATCACAAAAAGTAGTATAATTTGTTTCAAATGCAATTGTTTAAAGAAAGTCTTGAAATATTGTTTTTTCACCCGGACCAATTTATTTTTTACATAATATGGCCCATTTTAAGACAAAAGTGATATTTGAACCTATGTCAAAAAATGCTTAGTTTTGAGTTATTAGTTTTTTTTAGTTCTCAAAAAGTCATCATTTCACTATTTCAAACCAGCATAACTAAATAACTATTGGGTTTAGGCAAAAGTACCTAGAAAACGTTTCAATCCAAAATACTTAATTTTGTTGGAAAAAACTGTTTATACAATTATACAAAATGTAAAGATTTGAATTATTATCATGTGAACGATGAAAATAAATTACAAATTTTTAAATATGATTTTTCACTTGTGAAATTTATTTTCCAGTACAAATCATATTTTGAGGTGAACAGTTCTTAAGGTATTTTTCATAAACCCAATAGTTTTTTAGTTATGCTGGTTTGAAATGGTGAAATAATGACTTTTTGATAACTTTGAAAAATTTGTTACTAAAAAATATGCATTTTTTGCCAAAAGTTCATACTTCAGTACTATTTTGTCATAAAATTTACCGTCTATGAAAAATTCACAAAAAACAGTTTTGAAGTATATAATAAAAAAAACCATTTGAAACTATATTTTTTATTGATTTTGAAATCACCCCTTCCCAACTCTTCTGTATTATCTCTAGATTTTTTTAGTAATCGAGTTTTGCTAAATAAATTTGCTAAAGAATTTTAACTTATATGATATAGTCAGTTAAAGTGATAGTTATTATAGTTGAAATGATTATGATAAACAAAAGCAATGATAGTGTAACTTAAAGGCCTAAGTTATTGACGTATTTACCAGGGGAAATGAAAATCTGCAGTAGGCCTCCTTTATAAGAACTACATATGGCTAAGTTTGGTAATCCTTATAAAAACAATCTTTGTTTTATAAAATGTCACTATCGAATGTAAACATTGTTCACACTTAACTCTCCTTTGCTATTGGAAACCATCATGTTGAATTTGTCTGTGATTACTGATTGCTATAGAATATCCCGGAATGGAAGTGTCTATGCGTTCTACCTGAAGATTGACCGCCGGTGGCACTAAACATGCTAGGGACAGAGGATCTTTAGACCATTATAAATTCCTTTAACTGCCGGTGCAACTAGTAGTAGACATCAGACGTTCAGAAGTCACCCTCATACCGTCCCCTATTTTATTCATAAAAATACTTAAATACACTGCCCACAATATTCTGCAAGATACCCTTTGTAAAGACATTTTTTCTAAATAAAAGAATGTTGTCCTTCATGGAGTTCTATATTTTAGAGTTAGACGGAATACACAATTATGTATTCTAGGCGGTAAGACAGAGAGTGACAAGAGTTGTTACTTCCATGAATGTACATCCTGCTAACCATTTGTTAAATGTATCTCCCCACAAATATAGAGTTTTTATACTATAGGTTTATATTACTCTATATTCAGTCAAATGGCCCAACACGTCGTCAGATGGTGATTGGTTTCGACTAACTCATGTAGTCATTCTCAAGCCGAAAATACATAAAATCTTCACTCTTGTGATGTCGTCATAAGTCTTCAAAAACACTGAACACACACGGACAACACACAAAAAACACAAAGCGGACATTTATTAAAATTAAAATGTGGACCAGTCTAGACTCGCAACCTACACCACCCGCGCCGTGTACTGACCATGTCTCTACCACATTTTCATTTTAATAAATGTCTGATTTGTGTTTTTTGTGTGTCATCCGTCCGTGTGTGATCAATATTTTTTAAGACTTAAGACAACCTCACAGGAGTGAAGATTTTTATGTATTTTCAGCTTGAGAATGACTACATGAGTTAGTTGAAGCCGGTTGCCATTTGACGACTTGTTGGCCCATTTGACTGAATATAAGGAAATATAAACCTCTAGTATAATTAGACAGTGGTCAGGAGGCAATTCATTATGAAAATAGAGTTTTTGTTCTGTTGTGAAGACATCTGCTTACTACTGATTTAGTTACATTATATGCTTAGGGGTGATCACTTTTAATATTCTTAAGTATAATTTAAAAACTTTAATATGGAATAAGAATATGTTAGTTGTGGTAATTTTAGTGTTTAGGGAAATTGTGGTTCTTATAATTTCACTCAACACTTTATTATAAAAAATAAAAATTGTTTAAATTAATTAATTCTAATGATGTTTTAAATTTATGTATGAATGAATAGTGGATATATGAAGTTTTTTGTTCTACTTAAAATATAAGTGTACATTAAATGTAAATATACATTCAAGCCTTTTTTATTTTCACCTGATGAAATATCAGTATCATAATTGGCTGATTGTTGTTTCTGTAAAAACAATTATATATTTGTTTTTACAGAACCTACATTACATATACGGGTAAATTTTACATTTTAAAGAAGATAAATAACGAATTCATCAGTTTTTGTTATGAAAATAATTAGGCTCATTTAACCCAATCAACTTACAAAAACTTAGCGGCATGCTGCGTGTAGCACCCGTTAGTGCAAAAAAGGGGCTTTTATGTACAAGTTGGAACTCCTAATGAAAGTAGTAAACTTGGGTGGTCATCAAAGGGGTCATTTACCACAAAAGTGTAACGAAGTGTCCGGACACTGATCAGTCTGGGTAGGAACAATGAGCAGCTTGAGTAGTAACCATGATCACCTTGAGTCTCCAACGTTCGCAGCCAGTTTATGGATATAAAACTACTAAATATACTTATATTTTATTAGATCCTAAATGTCGCTAAAACATTATATTGTAAATTACTTTCCAAATTCATTATTCATTTATCGTATATTTTATGTGTTTATTAGGGCCTTAGGTACTGATGAAAAATTTATATTTTTCTGGTTTAACACTTTTATTTTCCTGTTATTACTTATGTTAAACTTGTTATAGTGTTTAAATTATTTAAATTACTATCTTTAAATCTTTTTAGTCTTTAGATTACATATACTTTTTACAATTTTTGTAGCATCTATTTACTACATAAAACTTTCAAACTCATTATTCAGTGATCATGTAATTCTCATTTGGGGCTTTAGGTACTTATAAATAATGGTCAATTTCTGTCTTGATACTTTCATGCTTTGGAACAATTTTCAAATTTATCATAATAAGTGTTTGAATGTTTTGAATAAGCACAACAGTTATTCCTCGCTGTTTTATTTTATTATTTTTTTATGAACTAAAGTTATTACTACCCTGTTTTCAACGATGTATTTATTTTTATTGCGTTTTTGCCGAAATGGCTCACAAATTGAAATATAATTAAGTTGAAGTTTGAATTGATAAATGAGCTTTGGTGTAGATATGTAATAATTAATTTATGTAACATAATATTAGTATCCTTCTTGATTTATGAATTGTATTTGTTATTTTAAAATAAGTAATTTCAGTAAAATAGATTGTTTTGCCCTCTAAATGATTAAGGAATATCAATAAATTAATTGTTCTATCATCATATACATAGTGCACAATGTATTTTATACTCTATCCTCAAGACTTGACGAAACCACATCGAGTCGGTCAAGGAAATATCAAGACACAATACTGTAGAAGCAGCATCCTGCCTGTTTTGGGGCGAAGATAGGTTTGGTGAGAGGGAGGGGAAGATTTTGCGTTTGTGATAGTACAGCATGCATCTTGCTACTTGTAGCAACAGTGGCGGCGAAACGTAGAACTAAGCTCCATCCAGCATCGACTGGGCTGGTCGGATGAACACCCTTAAGAAGGCGGTCGTCAATATATGGGCGAATATGAGGGACGAATGAGTGTGATGATACGATATAGATGAACGAGTATAACAATTGGTCAATTGTTTTATAAAAAGAAGCATTTATTAATAGCCCAATAGGCAAGGCAACTAAGAGACCTACAGCTTTATATATATATATATATATATATATATATATATATAGTATTTTTGTCTAATTTTAAGCTAACTGACAAGCTTGCTACTCAGATATCTTCCCTTCACAACTTCTGTTAGTTTTATTGTTCAACTGACTGTGTTTTGTTATTTCTGTATTTAGATATTTAAACTGTTTGACATTATACCTAAATGTTGTTGTTGCCATTCAACATCATCTGTATCCAGAATTCATGTGATCTTCTCTTCACCACCTTTTTTTACTAATGCTTGATATTGCAAGGCATTTAAAGGTAAGTTTATTTGTGATCCTAGGATTAAAAATATAATATGAATTTGATTGTTACAATTTTTACTATGGTGATGAAACATTAAAACACAAAACATTAAATTCACTGTAAACTCAAATAGCACTAACTATGTAAGTAAACAAATAAATATATTAAATATTAGCCGAACAATTAGATATTAAGTGTTATAATTTAAAATACAACTGTGGGTCTATCACTGCAACTTATACATCATAATTTGCTAACTTTATATAATAAAGATTTAACTTTAAATAGAATATTTTAAGTGTAAAGTGTTGAAGGTCAATGACCATAATTTCATTTTTTAGAAATGGAAGTTACAGGTTATTATCTTGCTGACTGCTGTCGGATCAAAAAGTATAGATACTCGAGTTTGAACATTAACTGTGTGAAAAATATGAGGCAGAAGAAAAACTAAATTAACATCATAAATTTTCTCATCTATTTCTGGGATTATGAGTGGTAATTTTATATTTTTACCTTTTCACAATTTTTTTTTAAATCAGTTAAAGTGGGGAAAATACACCATATTTTACAGTTTCAGATGGTTTGTGATCTTCGAAAATTCACTATAATAAAAATAAACATCGGATCATTTTGAAACTGTAATAGCGTGTATGTACTTTAATTGAGACCACAAATACGAAATTTCACAATTTTTCAGTGTGATAAAAAAATTCTGTCATCAATTTTCTAAAGTAACTTTTTCTCGCCATTGAAAAGGGATACGAACATGAGACAAACTGTGGTTTCTGGTGTCTAATGTCAGTAAGCCGAATATATGTTTATTTTTATTGTATGAATACTGATTGATTTTATATCGCTTTATTAATCTTTAAGATGTTATGTACACCGGACTGTGAAATCGTGGCCTTACCTTGTCGTCTGGCAGGTGAAACTGAATGCAACGTTGCCGTGTTCTAACAGTTGGTGAGCCTCTTCCAACTAGAAGGTTGTGGGAGTTTTTAAATAACTTTGTGTAACTAATGCTTGGTTATATAAATTTCTATAAACACTTACATTTTGGACCTATAAATCTCTTATCATATATGTAGGGCCGGAACAAGGGGGGGCAGAGGGGGCGGTTGCCCCGGGCGGCAGGGTTGAGGGGCGGCAAATTCTGGTTGCAGAAAATTTGTTTAATACAGTTTGTAAAAGTTTTTAATGAGCCAAACGTCATAAAGGAACGTCAATTAAGTAATTTCAAAACTGCATAACGTAATAAACAAACAATAATTTTACAATAGCAATCAATATAATAATTGCAACGGAGTAGAAAACACTGAGAGCCCTAATAGCATAGTTAGCAGCACAGCAAAGTTTGTTTACAATTTCAGCTGATCGCCATCCCAGTCAAGGCGCCATGCCGCCCTGCCTCACTGCCGTGCCGCCGGGAGGGGGGTCCCACTCTACATAGGAACGCACCGCTCCCCCTTCCACACCACTCGCTATCAGCGCACAGGTTCACGCTTGAAAAGTTCACGTTGTGACTTGTACTGTTTATATCAAAACTACTGCGTACTGCGTCTTTTGTTGCGTTGCGTAGTGCAACTACTGTGTTACGTGTTTTCTGCTGTCGTCTAGTTTTTTCCTTCTACATGCTTAATTATCATCTGTTATCGCACTGGTAATAATGTAATGTTTACTTCTTTTTACTGTTGCCTTGTTGTTTAATATAACATGGATGGTCGAAAAAGGCTTAGTGGAGCACAGTACAAAAAATCAGCTAAAGAAAAGAAGAAGAGGCAAGACGATGTATTATCAAAGACACGGAAAATTGACCTGTTTTATAAAAACACTGCAACTGCAAAAAATGGTAAGTATAACAAACTCAAAACTCATTGTAATGTTCAACGGTTCTGTTGTTTACATTAAAGGGTACAGTTTTTAGTCTTTTATATAAATAATACTCTTACTCTGGTAACTTTGTAACATAACATAACCAGTAGTTTATACAATATAATGGTGGAAAAAATGTAAACTTAAATATTATAAATTTTTGTTTGATATAAATGTTTCATTTTTGATATTATTCACACGTATAAACTATTTTATGTTAAATAAATTTCAAAAACTAAAACTGCAATAATTAAATTTTTTCTTTAAAATTTTAAAACTTATATTTAGTTTGATTATTTTTCTTAGAAAAAAATATAAAACACTTTTGTTAGTCTCTCTGAGAACACAACAATGGCTGAAATCATTGACCTATTTGATTTTATAAAATTTGGCTCTCATGTACTTGGATCTAAAATCGTATATAATTTTATTTTATGGTAAAACTTGGTGATTTAGTTTTAAAATAATTTGGTTTAGTTTTATAATATGAGTTTGAACAAATAAGCAAGTACCAGCTGATTTACAATAAATGGTTTGTTACAAAATGCGGGGTTGGCTATACACTTTCGGTTTATATGGACAATTTTGACTTAGTTTAGCCACTAGTCGCCATTTTCTATTTTTCACAGAAAACTTTTTATTTTTGTTTTGAAATCCTTCAACGTATGAAATTGAAATTGGGTATACAGGTTAAGATAATAAAAGTAAAACCAGGAAAAAATATCATTGTTTTTCTTTCTTTAAAAACAAAATGGCAGCCATTAGAAATCTTTGAATACAAATATCATTGAAACAGATAGTTTCAAAGAAAATCTATTTATTTTGTTTTAACCTTTTACTATACTCCCGCTAGCCGCTCATTTTCAGCTTAACTCTAAACTCTGATATTTTTTAGCACAAATGACGTGAATTATATTTGTTTGCGTTTTTTACAGATGATAATGAACCCTCGTTTGGGCCCAGTACTACAAATGCTACTGTCGCCGCTTCTGAGTCCAGTTCAGTTGATGAAGAAAAGTTAAATCATGAAGATGGAATGTCACCGTCACCTTCACTTCCTGATCCTGAGACATCTAACTCTAACTCTGGTTATAATCAAGACTCGTCCCCGTCGGCTTCTAAAACTACATGTGAGTTTGATTTTAATTTCAACGACCCTGGCACCTGGCCAGAAACAATTTCTGACTCTCAAAGGTGCTATATTGTAAAAATGAGAGCGGAAAATGAATACGAACCTGACCTTTCTAAAAGCTTACGAGAAGGCCGAACCCTGACAAAAGGCTGGTTTACAAGAAAGTTAGGAAATGGAACTAAAGTTAAAAGGTCGTGGTTAGGTTAGAGTGAGACTCGTAATGCTTTATACTGTATTCCATGTAGGTTGTTTTCTAATACAATACCATTAACAGAAGCTAAGTTATCTTCCCTTTGCAAAAATGAAGGATTTGTTTCATGGAAGAAACTAAGTGACAAAATACCTGATCATGACACTGCACCATAACATCAAAACTGCTTTGGCCAATGGAGGGCTCTAGAGGCTACTCTTTTACCAGGGAAAGGGGGTATTGACAAAAAATTGCAAGACCAAATAAACAAAGAAATATCTCATTGGAAATCTGTCTTGCACAGCATAGTTGATGCTATCTTGTTCCTAGCTAAACAAGGCAAATCTTTTAGAGGAACACATGAAACTAAAGATTTTGGTGCTCCAGATAGTGGATCTTTTTTAAACACCATTGACCTTATTTCGAGGTACAATGTGCATCTTTGTCAACATATTGAGCGACATAAGAAAGGTCAGGTTTCCTACTTTTCACATCAAATACAGGATGAATTTCTAAATATTATAGCAACCGAAATCAGAACATATATCGTCAAGGACATTAACAATGCAAAGTATTATTCATTGATATTTGACTGCACTCCTGATATCAGTCACAATGAACAAATGACTGAAATCCTTCGATATGTCAAACCAAACAGCTCAGAGGTTGAAGAAAGTTTTTTGGATTTTTTTACAGTAAGCAACAAAACAGGCGAAGGACTTACACAAGAAATTCTTGAAAAAGTTGAAGAAGATGGGCTTGATATAAAAAATTGTAGAGGACAGTCCTATGATAATGGAGCCAACATGGCTGGGAAGTACAAAGGGGTACAGGCTAGAATTCTAGAGAAAAATGAACTAGCCAATTTCGTGCCCTGTGTAGCCCATTCGTTGAATCTGGTAGGAGTGCATGCAGCAGACGCTTCAGTTGAAGCACAAAGCTTTTTTGGAACTTTGGGGGTTTGTACAATTTTTTTGTTGCTTCCACTTCGCGATGGGAAATTCTAATGAAGCATGTACCGACAACTCTAAAATCACAAAGCAAAACAAGATGGTCTGCGAGTATCGAGGCTGTTGAAGCTGTGTACAAACACTTTGGCAAAGTCATAGAGGCACTAGAAGAAATCCTAGATCACCCTTTCTCATCATCTGACTCAAAATCAGAATCTAAATCTTTGCTTAACAAGTTGAAAACTTTTGAATTTATTGTTTTGTGTTGTTTTTGGTATTCACAACTGAAAAAGATTGATGGTGTTAATAAGTTTCTACAAAGAGAAGACTTAACAGTTGACCAGGCTTCCAGAAACATTCTAGGACTTTGTCAGTTTCTGAAAACTTCACGAGAGTATTCACCGTCTGAAGCACTTTCTGAAGCAAAGTTGATTGCACAAATGAATGATATATCTCCAGAATTCACAGAAAAAAGGAAGAGGAAAAGGAAAACAATGTATGACGAACTTTGTGAAGATGAAGCTGTAACACGCACCCCTGAAGAGCTGTTCATTGCATCCATGCTGCAAATTTCTGATAGGTTGATCATGGAAATGAGCACCAGATTTAAATCATTAGAGAATATCAATGACAAGTTCGGGTTTTTGAATGGCGGCCAAATTAATGAAATGACCTTAGATGACTTAAAACTCAAAGCTGGTGAGTTGGCAGATACGTATAAGGAAGACTTGAACAAAAAGGAGTTGATATTTGAAATCGAAAGTTTTAAAGGCTTTGCATTAGGAGTAGATAATAACTTGAAAACGTCTAGTGCTTCCACTACACTAGAACTCATTTTAAAGAACAAGCTAGAAGAAATGTACCCGAATATTACAACAGGACTTAAAATATTCCTCACACTACCAGTATCAGTTGCTACCGGAGAAAGGAGTTTCAGCAAGCTCAAGTTGGTCAAAAATCACCTAAGAAGTTCTATGTCTCAACAAAGACTCACTGATCTTAGCATTATTACCATCGAACACAAGCGAGCCTCAAACATTAGCTTTGATAAAGTGATCAAAGAATTTGCGTCCAAAAAGAGTCGTAAAGTAATCATTAGAGATTAAGTTGTGACGCATCTAAAGTCTATACTACTACTACCTACATACCATTGTTATTTATAGTGTGAATATTTGTATAAATTATAATTCTTTATAAAAACTATGTCAACTTTTCTTAATTTATTTGTTTACCTATTCCATTTTTGTTTAATTCGTGAGGGATTTTTTGTTGTGGGTGAAGGGGGGGAGGGGCGGCAAATTTTAGTTTGCCCCCCTCAAAAATTGTCTAGATCCGGCCCTGCATATATGCTTATATTAAAAACCAATGAATTAGTTAACAAAAACAATTTCAATCACCATTCATTACAATAGTAGGTTTACAACATGTTCCGGTTACAATATGTAAAGCTAACTATTTACATATATATATATTATTCACAGTATATACAATCTTGTAGGTATTTCCAAATGACATTAGTAGTAGTTCGGATGACAGATTGATGACTTCAGTGAGAATAATGAGTGAAATTGCGAAATAAGTAAAAACCTACAAGATTGTACATATTGTAAATAATTAATAATCTATATATAAACAAAATTGTAAATAGCTTTACATATTCTTACATTCTTACATATGAGACGCCGACACAACATTGTGCGTATTTTAAGGCGAATATGAATGGTTTTATGAGTGTAGGATGAGTGTAGATGAGTGTAGTCTGGTTACTAACTGAGTTCAACTGTAACTCAGAAAGGGCAATTTATTAATAGCCCAACAGCCAGGGCAACTAAGGGACCTACAGCTTTACGTGGAATCCGAACCACGTAGTGCTGGTCTGATTTTCAGCTAATTGACAAGCCTGATGCTCAGTTATCTCCCCCACACAACATCCGCACAATGGTTACCACCCAACATGGACACCCCAGACTTCTCTAGTAGTGTCCACGCCGATAGCAACCACCAAGCGGACGCCATGTCGGTATTAAGAGGACCGAGCATCCAACCTATCGCCTACAATCTCCCAAACACTTTGTCCCCATGTAGCTGGGTTACAGCACTGCGCCACCAGAATATTGTAAATTGTATTGTTTTTATTGTAAACAGAAACATTTTTAAACCTACCATTGGAGGTTCAAAGCCCTCATGAAAAAATGGTGATGGGAATAGTTGTTGTTAAATAACTCATTGGGTTTTAATACTAACATCTGATAAAATAGATTTATAGGTCCAAAATGTAAGTGTTTAAAGAAACTAATAAAGTCAAGCATTATTTACATAAACATATTTAGAAACCCCATAACCACCTGGTTAGAAAAGACGTACCAACTGTTAGAACACAGCAACGTTGCATTCAGTTTCACCCACCAGAAGGCCGTGATTATACAGTCCGGTGCACATGACATCTTAAAGATTAATAAATCGATATAAAATCAATCAGTATTCATACAATAAAAATAAACATATATTCGGCTTACTGACATTAGACACCAGAAACCACTTTGTCTCAAGTTCATATCCCTTTTCAATGTCGAGAAAAAGTTAGTTTAGAAAATTGATAACAACATTTTTTATCCCACTGAAAAATTATGAAATTTCGTATATTTGGCCTCAATTAAAGTACATACATGCTATTAAAGTTTCAAAATTATCTGATTATTATTTTTATTCTTTTGAATTTTCAAACGTTACAAGTCATCTGAAACTGTACAAAATTGTGTATTTGTCCCTCTCTAACTACGATTAATAATAATTTTGAAAAGGTAAAAATCTAAAATTACCCCTCATAATTGCAGAAATAGATGAAAAAAATTATGATGGTAATTTCGTTTTCCTCTGCCTTATACTTTTCAAACAGTTGATGTTCAAATCCAAGTATCTATACTTTTTGATGTGACAGTAGACATCTATCTACTGATCAAAGCCCAGCAGATCTTGTATTTAAGACCACATCAATACATTCTCATGGTATTGCCCTATTGGCATCTTCCTCTTCTTCATTGTTTTCTTTAAATTTTCATGCAAAGGTTTCTATTTCTCAGTTCATGACATGAAGAAATGCAGCTCTGGAATAACCTCTTGGTAATTCCTCGAGTATTTCCATTTTAAAATACTAGGAGGATTGTAATGTATGACTTGTCCTACTGGTTTTGCCCTATTCTTAAAAAAATAAAACAACTCGTTTTCATCAGAATATTTGTTACTAGTTTTTAATTCATATTTTAGCTTTACTAACCATCCATCTAGTTCTTGTAAGTCTTCTCCAAATTTAATTTTCAACTGCCTATAATATTCTTACTAATCAAGTTTCACAACCATCAACCAAGAAATTCCATAAGAAATATTGTGCTAAATATTTCTTAAATTAGTTTATGGTTATTTATTATTTTATTAATCTTAATAAAATTGTTTATTAATATATTCAATATTTTTCAGTTTCTAGTTTTGACATGTTTATCCTTTTTATTTCTATGTTTTATTTATTTTTGCTATTGTTTATGTTCACCAGATAACAAAATGTTTCTACATGTTTAAACTTGACCAGCACTATGTTCTAAAGAAGGGTTCTTCAGTAGGATTTCATGACGAGCCTTATTATTTTTCTCAAAATAATCTAAGGCCCACAAGTACATATACATTCAGTTTGGATCTTTTCCGTTATACGTATACCACTATTTAATGTCGAATTATATGCTTTTTCATTATAAGTATTATATTTATGTAAGTAAGTTACCTTATTATGTTGATGAAGGTGGCCAATACTCGGCGATATTACGCAGTATTTCCTCAAACAAGTCCTTTCCTGCGTGTCGCTGCCGCCACATGAACTCGCACAGGTAAGAATCTAACAACGTGCGTCTCGTCCCGCACTGGTTTTTATTTCGTTGTTTAGCCAGACGCCAAGTACTCTCAATTGTTTGTGTGTGAGCACCACTTTCGGGATCAACAAAATTATACGTATGGTTCACCGTATAATGTTCATAGCCTAACCTGTAAATGCTATTATAGGCTCGCCACTCGTCAGATATAATTGTTGTCCCCGGCCTAATGTATTCCTTAATTATGGGCAACAGTTGAGCAGCGGAACGTTCAGGAACGGCAACTAAAAAACACACGACTTTCACGACAAACTCCTCCAAATACCCATTGTTGTGGAAGTACACGACCAACATTATTTTTACGACGCGAAAATAAACTTTCATCAATTTCCATAGTTGTGTTAGGTCCTCTAATTTGAATAGGGTTGCGTAACAAATTTTCGGCACATACTTCACGCATATAGTTACACCAATCTACAGTTGTGTTATGATTGATTTCTAGTTCGTGCTCACAAAATTCAATTGTTGTTAATTTCCTGGACCAACAATAGATAAAAAGTAACACCTTTCGAAATGGCAGTTTCGAACCTGTTAAATAGGTGTCAACTCGAATAGATTTGTACTCACGGCACTCACGTTTAGAACATACCCATTTACACGAATTCACGTTAAGGACCATGTCGTGTCCACGCACACATTTCCGAGGATTATGCAAAACAGATTTACCTTGGAAAAAATGTATCGCATCTTCTTCAGTTTTGTATAGATCGGCCAATCGAAGAAAGTTCATTATGTCTCGCAAACAAACTAACGACTGCCAGATTACAGATAAGAAAACCGCTTTACAGATAAGAAAGCCGGTTCTAAAGGTTGAAAATGAGGAAAACATGTTTTAAATCAATAAATTGAATACCGTGTTCCGTTATTTATACCAAACAATGGTTAAAATGTATTATTCAATATATTTAAATAGTGGTATACGTATAACGGAAAAGATCCTACAGTTTTGACATTATTGTGTTAACAATAAGAAATAATTAATAAATCTCAATTAATGAAAACAAGTATGTATTAACCCTCCAGCAGGCGCGCGGGGTACAGGAGTACCCCAGTGATTTTTCTATCTGCTGTAACTTGTTGTCGAGCTGCGGGAGTGGGGGTAGCGCTTCAGTACCTTCAAACCGGTTCTAGAGCTACAGGGTCAGTGCGACGCGAGACGTCACGGAGTATTGATTGCTTTGCTGTGCTCAGTCAAAGTGTCTTGGGGTGCACCTGTACCCCGCGCGCCCATCCGCGTTACACTATGGCGAAGCGACCGCGATTATGTGATGACGCGCTTATAAGTGAACTTTTGGAAGAGGAATCTTCTGATGAGGACGATTTCGTTTAAAATGACAGTGACGATGTTGAAGAGGACAATGTGGTAGAAGAGACCCATGAATCGGATACAGAAGACGCTTTACCGGACGACCAAGCTACTGAGAACGAAGATGATGATGACGATATTCCTCTGGCTAATGTATATTTGGTCAGAGACAAGGACAAAAACATCATGAAATGGCAGAGAGATCCCTCCTTACCGAGAAACGTTCGTACTAGAGCTGAAAATTTAGTTATAAGGCTACCAGGACCTAAGGAAGCAGCTAGAGGTAAAACTTCAGTAATTGATTGCTTTGATATATTTATAAATGACGCTTTGGTTAGACTTATTGTCACGTCTACCAACATTTACATAAACCTAATCAAGGAAAAATTTGACAGAGATCGAGATGCATGAAATACTGATGAGGTGGAAGTTCGTGCGTTCCTTGGTATTCTTTTGCTTTCTGGTACGTTAGGAAGCAACAGAAAGAAGACAAAACATATTTGGGACAATAGAAAAGGTTCAGGAGTCGAATCATGCTACCTGGCAATGATTGAGAAGAGGTTTCATTTTCTAATGCGTTGTCTGCGATTTGATGACATCAGAGACCGCCGGCAGAGGAAAGAAATCGACCGATTAGCACTGATCAGAGAATTTTTTGAAATAATGGTTCAGAACTTCCAGTCCTTCTTTACACCAAGTGAGTTTTGTACAGTTGACGAGCAGTTAGTTTCATTTAGGGGGAAATGTCCATTTCGCATGTACATGCCAAAAAAACCTGTGCGATATGGAATCAAGATTTATGCATTAGTTTGTGCTCGATCAATGTACACAGTAAACCTTGAAGTATATACTGGAACTCAACCAGATGGACTATACAAGGTATCAAATTCCTCAGAGGAGGTAACACTCAGGATGGTTGAGCCCATATCTAACACTAACCGCAACATAACCATCGACAATTGGTTTACATCCATGCCTTTGGCTGAGAAACTTTTGGACCAAAAAAAACGGACGGTAGTTGGCACGATAAAATCTACACGAGTTGGAGTGCCTCATGAATTGAGACCCACAAAAGAAAGACAACAAAACTCGTCTCTGTTTTCATTCCACAAAAAAAAGACACTAGTATCATATTGCTCAAAGCCTAAAAAGGCAGTAATTCTTCTGTCTACTATGCACTATGATAACAAAATTGACCTAAACACCGGGCCAAGCCAAAAACCTGAAATAGTTACGTTCTACAACCAAACTAAAATTGGCGTAGACATTGTGGACCAAATGTGTGCAAAATACAACGTGGCAAGAAATACAAGGCGATGGCCTATGGTGATATTTTTTGACCTGCTCAACGTTTCGGCCATAAATGCATTGTGTGTTCACAAATACAACAACCCAACATTGAAGCCGCCACCAATGGGAGAGTTCATTCAGAACATAGCCTGGGAACTCATCAAGCCACAAATTCAAAGAAGGTGTCAAATTGCGTGCCTGCCAGTCCAGCTCAAGAACAGAGGGAGAGAGCTTCTCGGTATCCAGCCGGAAGCCCCAGCACAGCCCCTTCGCCAAGACAACAGTGTCGGTCGCTGCCATCTGTGCCCGAGGGCAAGAGACAGGAAATCAAGAAAAGGTTGTGAAAAGTGTGGTAGAAAAGTTTGCACAGAACATTCATCTACAGTTTGCCAGTCCTGTTTCTAAAACTATCTTACACTGTTACAAAACTACTTTCAAATTTGTATAAGTCACAATGATTTTACTATAAGACTCAGTTAGTTTCCATATATTCATTTTCTAGTTTATTCAACAGTTTTTCTAATTTTAACGCTCATGTTTTTGAAAAATGCAATCAAGCCATGATGTACACATCAGTAAATTGCTTAGGTGTACGTTTTTTTTATTATTTAACCTATAAGCAAAGAAATAATTCATGTAAATAGTATGTAGTTGTATTTTTAATAAAATGTGTTGTAAAATTAAATTTGTATAAGTCACAATGATTTTACTATAAGACTCTGTTAGTTTCCATATATTCATTTTCTAGTTTATTCAACAGTTTTTCTAATTTTAACGCTCATGTTTTTGAAAAATGCAATCAAGCCATGATGTAAACATCAGTAAATTGCTTAGGTTTACGTTTTTTTACTATTTAACCTATAAGCAAAGAAATATTTCATGTAAATAGTATGTAGTTGTATTTTTAATAAAATGTGTTGTAAAATTAACCGTTTGAAATTATTCGTAACCTGGAAAAAAATTTGTGTTTTATAAAGGTAAAGTTAGGCGATATTTTTACTCTGAAAATTACAAGAAACCATTATTTTACAATTAAACAAATTAAAGGTTACGAAAATCTATAATCGATTTGAAATATTTTTTAAAATGACAAACGATAGTGTAGATAAAAGATACATATGTTTTATTTGACAAAAATATAATAATAACGAAAAAAAAAAACAGTCTTTGGGGTACAGCTGTACCCCGCGCGCCTTTTCACGTTATGAAAGTCCACGCGCCTACTGCAGGGTTAATGGTATGAACCATTCCACATTCATTTTGTAACTGAACTCCTATTTAACAATTAATTATATAAATGTAAACAAACAAACATCTGTAATATATATATAATAAATAGATGAAATATAAACACATGTTCCAACATCATATCAACTCTCCCCAGTTAATTAAGAAGTTGCTGGAAGTGGAACCTGACATTTTAAAATTTGGTCTATGTGTCTTCGCCAAATGACACCACTGTTCATCTTAATTTTATAAAGTAATTCATTTTCTTTTTCAATAATCTTTCCAAAATCCCATTTGTATTTTGAACTAGAATAATTTCTAGCTTGTACCCTGTCACCAACCATGAATACTCTAAATACACCACTTAATGGTTTTGATTCCTTCACCTTGAATGGGTAGAGTAAAGACAAATGTGTTGTAATAGATCTTCCAAACATTAAATGGTACGCACTTGTTCCTGTCGAATTTGGTGCCTGCCTTAGCTGCATTCAGCAACTCGAAAAGTTTTAAATCTAATTGCCTGTCTCATCTTCCATTGCTCTAAGGGAATTTTTAACAGTCTGTACAAATCTCTCTGCCTGTCCGTTCGAGGAAGGATGGTATGGTACAGTGGTCTTATGAGAGACTCCATTTGACCTTAAGAAGTATCCAAAAGAGTTTATGTAAACTGACTACCATTGTCAGTGAATACAGGAAGTCCAAAACCAGCAAACATCTTCTTCAATTGTCTTATACAAAATTCAGTAGATATAATCTTAGTAGGCTCAATCTCAACCCATTTTGTAAAAGTATCAACTACAATAAAATAGTATTGACCATTCATTGGTCCAGCAAAATCAATGTGGAGTCTTTCCCAAGGTCTGCAGGTTGATTTCCATGGATGGCTTGCTTCCTTGGTAGGTTCATTTTGTTTAAGGCAACATTGTCTACACTGTTTAACCATTCCCCTCTATATGTCATCATCGATGTTTTTCCAAGTGCAGTGGCTTCTTGCATGTGCTTTCATGTGAGTCATACCCAAATGGCCAGTGTGGAGCTCCTTTAGGACTTTGTTACGGAGAGATTCTGGTATCATAAATTTTCACCCTTTAAATATACATCCATTTTGAAGTGTTACTTCATTATCATGAAACCCAAACTTTTTGACACTTTGTCCTTTGTTTAACACCTGTAGAAATCTGATGTAAGTAACTGTCCTTCCTTGTTTCTTCAGCAATGACTATCGAATCAACTTGCAGAGTGTCTAACTGATTCACTTGAAATTTAGTATGTTCATCTTCCACGTGGGATGGTGTTTGTTCAAATGGAAATCGGAATAAATAATCTGCATTACAATGTGCATTAGTGTTCCTGAACTCGATGGTATAAACAAACCCAGAAAGGAAATGAGTGAAATTGAATATTCTAGTTGCTGATATTGTTGGCAGTGTTTTGTGAAGAATAAATATCGATACAAGGGGTTTGTGATCAGTTACAAGTGTAAACCCTCTTCCATATAAATAAGGGAAGAACTTTTTAAATCCCCAATAGATTCCTGTGGCTTCCTTATCAATTTGGCTGTACTTTTTTCACATTGAGTTAGTGTGTGGGAAGCAAAGCTTATTGGTCTTTCACTGCCGTCATCGTACCTGTGGGACAGAACTGCTCCCAGACCAACAGGTGATGCATCCGTGGCAAGAACCAATGGGAGATTTGAGTTGAAATGCACTAGTACGTTATCACTGGTTATTTCTTTTTTAGTCTATTAAAGCTGCTGTTACATTCAGCTGTCCACTCGAAAGGTTTGTTTTTTTAAGAAGTGAATTCAAAGGATTTAGGATGGTGGCTAAATGATTTATAAATTTGCTGTAGTAGTTTGTAAACCCCAAAAACAAATACAAAACCAGCAGACAAGCCACTTATATCTGACATATTTTAGTTAAGGTCTATTGTTTTCCTTTGCCATGTTAGTTTCAATATTAAGGATTGTATTAATAAATAATAACACTATCAAGTCTGTCAAATGAAATTAGTTTGCATTGTTCTTAATCGTAAAATGAAATATCGACTGAGACATTGTTAATGTGCAACTATTTATATCATATTTCTTTAAAGTATTATCATGGAGAAGAATAAATAAATCCACATCTAAACAATACAAATCCTTATATACAATATAGAAGCAGTTTTTTGTTAACGTAACTCCTCCCACATCTTTGGATAATTTTTAAAGATTAGGGTGTCATAGAATTTGCCCCTATTCGTAGTTATGGATTAAAGTTGTGGAATTAGTTCAATATTTTCACCCTGAAGGGCAAGGGAAACAATCATAGTATGTTTTTTGTCAATAAAAATAACATGGAGAGAGATTTGAATTTACTAATAAATAACAGCTGTTCAAATGTAAATAATGTTCTTTAAAACATTTAAACAGCTGTTGGAATGTAAATATAAAAAAAATTAAATGAACACTGTTGAAGAAGGTTAACTAATAATATTGGGTGTTTATATGTAATAAATAAGTAGCAGTATGTGCAGTGAAGGAGCTTCTGTAAATAAATTTAACATATTATGGTTTTACTTAATATAGTGTACCTGCTCATATTAGTAGTCAAATACCGGGGCTGAAGGCCGAGGTGTCACGAGTGCAGTGAGTGATGGTGTTGGAACGCGAAGCTTGCAGTGGTGTCCCCTCATACTAATGACTGACGATGTATTTACCATTTATGTCGAAACTAGTGATCATGTATTGGCCTTTATGTTATCTTACTGATGATGTATTTACCATTTGCATCATCTGTTATCTGACTGATGATGATGTACTTGCAATGACTAACCATATGTTTGCCTGTTATGATATCTAATGACTGATCATATGTTTGTCTTATTTGTTGGCTAATGACAGATCATATGTTAGTGCTTTATGTTGGCTAATGACTGATCATATGTTTCTCCTTTATGTTATCTAATGACAGATCATAAGTTAGTGCTTTATGTTGGCTAATGACTGATCATGTTGTTGTACTTTATGTAGGCCAATAGTTCATGATTCGAACCTTGGACCTTGCCCTCCACAGTCCAAAGCCTTAGCCACCATGCCGGCAAACTTCTCTGCATTGTCTTAAAGTTAGTAAATAAAATGAATAATGGAGGAGCTAAATATAGAAAACAAATATACATGATCCTGATTAGACGAATCCTGATATAAGAATTATTAAAATATAGTTATTAGTATCACTATAAAAAAGGACGTTTAACAATAATGTAAACTTTTAATAAAAAAAATATATATAGTAATTTAAGGGCATAGGTTACTTGGCAGGAAGTGAAATGTAGCTCCTCCCAGGAAGTAAATATAGAAGCAATTGTTAGTTAGTCTAGATATGCATGGGCAGTCAGTATTGTTGGGCGTATAAGGTGAGGTGTAATTAGTGTCAAAGTGTATTCTAGTGAAACAATGTCCGCCCAACATGTGCCGGCACTTGATGTCCACTTCATCATGGGGGTTGCCTCGTGCCTCAGGTCCTTACTTTTCTATTACATTTTCATAATTTATCAGTGGAAGGTTCAAATTAGTTGTAGGGTTAAATTAACATTAATTTAATTAGATAGTATATTCACATAATATTATTTTAATTTGTTTCTTTAATATGAAATTTGTTCATAATAATTAAAGAAGTAAAAACTATAGTGTCTTATCTTAGTTTAATCTGCTAATTAACATTTTTGTATTTGACAAATTGAAAATTTCTAAAACTTCGAATTTCTACAATTTTGTATTACACCAACCTTTTGAGGTTGGATTTCCAAAACCTATCGTAAATATAAATGAAAAGGGCTTTTAATTTAGAGTTTACCTTTCCTATGCATCTTTTTAAGAAATTTTACCAAACTTTAGCGAGGTGTCCTCCATAAACAAGCTATTAAGGCTATCAATACATAAAATAATAGTTTAATACAGTTGAAAGCTGTATATAAAAATGTCCTATTCTTCTATAATTTGATGACTAATGAAGTACATTCTGTAGTGGTCATTGAATACGTATAATCAGCACTTTTTTTACGATTGGGAGAGCCAGGCTTATATACCAGTAACGGCCCCTAAGCCAAAAGGCTTATTGTGCGCCCTCCTTTACAGGACTCCCAATTTAAGATCCTTAGAGAATCTTGAGATTGCCTTGATGAGGTTTTCCTGTGCTACGTGTTGGCCACGTTTTGATACGCCACCGAAGGTGAGAGCCCGCTTCCTAGCTAGGGCCAGGCAGTGGAAGAGAGTGTGCCGTCCAGACTCTTCCTCCTCCCCACATTCCTACACAAGAGAATGAGGGATAGAAACCCCATCTTGTTTATAAGTACCCTAAATGTCCAGTGTGCAGTTATAAAACCAACCACCTATAGGAGTTCTGATCTTGCAAAATAAAGAGCTTCAACCGTGTTGGAGTACGATTGCCACAACAGGACCTCCTTTGCTTGCCTGTTATCTGGCGTTGCCTCTTAGGTCTCCTGGTGCTTGCCAGCAACCCATGTAGAGGCAGCCCCCTCGGCGAGGCTGTAAGCAAACCTGCATGCCGGCTCTGGGCCAATGAGAGGTTCATCGGCACCTCTCTTGGCACAATGTCTTGTCTCTTGGCACGTCCAGGCCTCAAAGAGAATATACTCTTTGAGAATATATAACTTATTAGTATAAGTTAAATACAAACATTCCTGAACTAGATAACTACTAAAATGGATTATTAATTAATTCCTAACGGACGATGTAAAGTAAAGCAACTATCTATAAATAGAAGGAGGTGTAGTCGTTGTTACTAACTGAGTTCAAGTTATGCTAAAAAAGGGGCATTAATTAATAGCCAAGGCATCTAATAAAATACAGCTTTACGTTGAATCCAAACTACGTGGTTTTTGTATGCTTTCCAACTAATAATTAAGAGGCCTGATAGTACTCTTTCCTACATGACATCCGGAAATCGACTACCACGTAAGTATGCAGATAATGTAGCATAGAATAGGTGGTAGCATGTAGCATAGCATAGGCAATCATGGAACTTGACTAAATTATCCACAAAATGTTATCCCAAAGTAGCTGGTTAGGTAGTTTTCTGGACGTAAGGGAGGCAAGGTTGTACTCTCTTACTTTTTGAAACCTATACACTTGTTAGGTCATGTTGTGCCTTGCTTTGTGCCTGTCAGTCAATATCGCGCGTTAACCTTCCCACACAAGTATAACAGTAATAAACTACCCACCATCCACATATTGTGGTATTAACCTACCACCCACCCTACCGTCCACATACTATGGTATTACCCTCCCACCCACTAACATTCACATACTGTGGTATTACCCTCCCACCCACTCTACCATCCACATACTGTGGTATTACCCTCCCACCCACCCTACCATCCACATACTGTGGTATTACCCTCCCACCCACCCTATCATCAACATACTGTGGTATTAGTGGATGGTACCAACTCTGCTCTCTCGTTTCCCAGTATCTTGTTGTGACCTGACATCCTTGGTAGAATTGGATGTCAGGTGGAACGCGCCAGCATTTAAGAACCCTGTGACAGTCCCAAACTAGACTCGAGGTGAAGTCGAAAGACGCAAGTGATCTTAGTGCCACTTGGCTGTCTGACTTCAGATAGATTGTTTTTCCCATAAGGTCCAAATCAAAGATGGCCCAGTCTAACTGTGCTTGCGGACTAGACTGTACTAACCGTTCTCAAGATGTAGAGCTATTTAATGTTTGTGACCAAAGACTAATAAATATTTAATATATCCCTAAATAAAATAAATATTTAAGTTTTACTTATTATTTAATAATATTATGTTATAATTACACATATGGTACAAAAAGACAACATTTTTCATATGTTTTTAAAATGTTAAAACCATATTTATTTGATATTATCTATATATATAAAAGGCAAAGCCCTCACTGACTCACTCACTCATCACTAATTCTCCAACTTCCCATGTAGGTAGAGAGCTGAAAATTTGTACACTGTTTCTTTAGAACTTAAATAGGACAACTAAAGTATTTTCATCTTGATAAAGTACTCCTAAGGGGTATAAAGCACCCTTAAAAGATTGGTCCATAAGGATAACATTGGGTTGATTTTAGTAAATTAATAACAGCTGTTTTGTAAATAAATAAACAAGTCTATTTTGAATGTTGGACATTATACTATTTAATATTTTACTATGAGTTTAATCTTCAGCTGTTAAACAAAAATAAATGAAATGAACACTCTTGAAATAGGCTAAATAGGTGGCAAAGCAATTAGTGTGAGTGAGATACTGTACCGAAATGTAATATTGTAATTTTACGTTATATAGTTAATATACCGATTTTTGTATTGAATAGTTACATGCCGAGGCCGAAGGCCGAGGTGTAGCGAGCGTCGGGGTTGGCACGCGAAGCGAGCAGGGGTGTCCCCTAGTTTAAAATAAATAAGAAACATATTAAATTAACACTAGTTAAATGTTACTAATAGTAAACAGTTAATAATGTTCTATATAAATGTCTTCTTGGCCCAAAATGACAGAAATAACTTGCCAAACAGATGATTCAGAAAGAGTAATAGTTAGTTGCAATGAATTAAAAAAAGACAGGTTATATTTTCATATAGAATTAATACAAAATAATTAGTTACCTGTGGATTTCTATTACACCGGTATATAATACTTTTTAGTTTTCAATCACCTGAGCAGTATAACTCTTTTCAAAAAGTACCCCCACCCTATCCCGCTTCTATTAATCTCTTCTCAAGGTCACGCACACCTTTAGGCTGGGTATAATTACTTGAGCACCGGCAGCTATGGCAGCCACTTTCACCTGAAAACCCGTAGCCAGTTTGCTAAGGCTAAAACTGAGCTCAGTTTTTGACCTTGCACCATAGACCGAGTAACCAGACCCTAGGATAGTTCGTGAGCCATCTGTGTACCACCTAATTACGTTCTTTAT